>JAZAVI010001240.1:0-23850 GCA_036326025.1 Chrosomus eos | reverse complement strand
ACTATAAAAATGTCACATTTTCTAATATGATACTGGTCACTCAAGTAACTGGGCACAAATTAACCATAAAGGTTTCATATGAAAAGTGGACTTTATTCGATTCTGTCGAGTCACAATCACATAACATGAAGTGAGGGATATTACCCCTAGGGATCCTCTCTATTACTGAAACAGGTCAGCTCTATCACCAACATGTTAACTTTGAAACAAGGTACCTGGTTTACATTAGACCTGGTTTACACAGCTGGGGAAAATGCATACAGGGCTGTCGCTTGCCCCCACCTTGAGTACTCCTATCAGGGGTGCACGATTTAGAAAATATCACAATTCGATTCGATATCGATTTTTAGGCTCAAGATTCGATTCAAAATCGATTTTCGATTCAAAAACGATTCTCAATTCAAAAAACGATTCGCAGTATATAAATGCAGTTTACTTTTTCCTATGTGCTTGATTGCAGTAGAAACAATTTAAAAGAAAAAAAACACAAAAAAATTGAATGCAGTTTGATATTACTTTATGTCTTTATACAAAAATTAAAACTTTTGCAACTAAAAAGTGCAAAGTGCCAAGCTTTGCCCTGCTTTCAAATACATTTAATTCAAGTTTAAAATAAAACTTAAATAAAAAGCTTTTACATTTAGCTTTAAAGTGCTGTAGTCAGATCAAACAAACAATTATGCTAAATGTGGTTTAAGGAGTACTTCACCAGGTTGACTGTTGAAATGTGAACTCGACTGGGCACATTGAACTTCCTAGAATTCCTAAAAATACACAATGTCATAGAACCCTTGCAAAATGATTTTAAATAGATTAAAAAAGCCACCGCTACTGGTAACATCTATGGTTAGATTGATTTGTTCAGATCCAGTGAAGTCGATCATAGGCGTAATTTGCGGGTATCTCCAGTTAACTAGCAGAGCATTGATTTAGTTCGCTATTAAATAAGAGATCTGTTGTTTTTTAAATCAAGCTGAGTGGTTGCTGCTGCTATCAGTGTCATGGATACAGTGTTCTCTGTGGCTCGCGCAGTCTTCACCATTGCTGAGACTTTGATTCCTTCCGATGAGATCACAAAATAAAATGCATTCAAACGTCTCCCTGCTTGATATAGACTGTCTGTAACCACTGATGAACATATTTGGTTTTGATGAGAGAGAGAAAAAACTATACGAGTGCGGTTTAGAACCCGTAACCTCTGATACGCTTGGCAAAAGATCTACAGACCATTAAGAACTCAAACATAATCTGCGGATCGATGCATTTATTTACGGGTTGAGCAGAGAGGCTGCACAGTTTGACCAGCGGGCGGCAAGAACTTGCAATGTATAACTATTTATCAGAGCAGCCCTCGAAACACTACCAGACCACGGGAAAAGTCCCGACTCACCCGATTGCCACGCCGACGCCGCCCGTGCACACAATTAAAAAATATATATATGAATCGATTTTTGGAATTCTATGAATCGATTCTGAATCGGCAAAGATTGAATCGCGATTCAAATGTAAATCGATTTTTTTGCACACCCCTAACTCCTATGTTATGCTAATTCCAGCATGCAGACCACTTCTGAAATTACCAAACCCCTTTTAAAAAAACAAAAACATCACGCCTATTTCAGGACACAGACTGGAACATTCACAAACAACAATCATACAAACCTGCAAAAATACACTAAAACAGTCACTGCCTACATTAAGAAGTGCACTGATAATGTGACAGTCACCAAAACCATCACCACATGTGCCAACCAGAAGCCATGGCTTACAGCAGAGGTCCGTGGACTATTGAAGACCTGAGATGTTGCATTCAGATCAGAGTCCTCAAAGAAACAAGAGCCAATCTGTCACATGGCATCAAGATGGCAGTTGTATGCACACAGAAAAAATAAAAATAAATAAACAATTACTTTACCGACAGCACACACAGAGCCTGTGGCAAGCCATTCAGACCATTACAGACTACAAACTGTGATGATGACACATCCCTCCCAGATGCACTCAACCACTTCTATGCACGGGCTGAAATGCAAAATGACAAACTTGCACGGAAAAGAGCCACACGTCCAAATAACCAAGAGATCTGTCTGTCTTCAATCGACGCAAGGAAGACCCTATCTAGTACTAACCCATGCAAAGCTGGGGGTCTTGACAACATACCTGGCCATGAACTAAGAGACTGTGGAGAACAGCTGACAGATGTACTAACATACATCTTTAACACCTCACTGACACAGGCAGTCATCCCCACGTCTCATCACCGCCACCGGTACTAAAGAAGTCATCCATGACATGCCTGAATGACTTCCTTCCCATAGCATTGAACCTGATCATGAAGTACTTTGAGAGGTTAGTCACATCAAGTGCAGTCTACACAAACTCTAATTGCTCCAGGTTGCTTGCCAGACAAACCATTATACGGACAATGCAATATCTTCCTACCTCCACAACAGTTAATCAATTACCTGAACTTGGTAGGCCTCAGCACTTCCCTCTTTAACGGGACCCTGGACTTCTTAATAAGACCACCTCAGTCAGTCCATGTCGGCCACAGCACCTCTAGCACTACCGTACTGAGCACAGGTTCCCCACAAGGCTGTGTGCTCAGCCCGGTGCTCTTCACACTACTTACCCACAACTGCACTGCTAAGTTCCGCTCTAATCACATCGTCAAGTTTCCGGATGAAATGACTGTGGTAGGCCCTTATCAGAAACAATGAAGACTTTCATTGACTTTTCATTCCAGACTTTTTCAATGGCATGGTGCAAATAACCTGTCCCTCAATGTAGGGAAGAAAAACAAGGTTCTGATTGACTTCAGGAGAAACTCTGTTGAACACTTCCAACTGATCATCAACGGCTCGACCATGGAGTGAGTCAGTATCACTAAATCCCTGAAGGTGCGCACCTTGACCTCTCACCTTGACCATCTCTGTTGACAACCTCTACAATACATCATTCTCCAAGAAGGCCAAGCAGTGCTTCCACTTACTTTGCAGGCTGAAAAGAGCAAGTCTCCCTCCACCCATACCCAACACACTCTACAGGGGCACCACTGAGAATCTGTTGACCAACTGCATCACTGTCTCTTAAGGAGACTGCAGCGACACAATACCCTACAGTGGACAGTGAATACTGCTGCAAAGATCATTGGTGTTCCAATTAGGGATGGGCGATATGGACTTAAAAGATATATCACAATATTTTCTGGCATTTATTGCGATAACGATATCAATGACGATATAAATACAATACCATATTCACCACTGTTTTTGGCTACAAGTGATAGCTGCATGCAAAGTAAAATGTACCCTTCATCAAATAGGCTCTTATAAAATACCAAATTACCAAACATAAAATAATTTTTAAAAAACTGTAAAAATCCAAACACCACCCCTTGCAATAATAGAAAAGTTGCATATGTTTCTTCTGTAAAAGTGCAGATATAGTTATAGGCCTACTAATACTAGCTACAACGAATTCTGATACTAATAACAATATAAACCGCACTAAACCGCTGCTGCCGGGTTCATGAATATTATCACGTCTGCGTTTGCGCATTAGTTTCTGCTTGCTCATAAGCTGAATAATTCCAAATGAACCTTATTTTTACAGGAAAAGACAACACATAATATAATTTACATGTAGACGTCATGTACACTTCAATTCTGCATGGTATGTGACTCTCTCTCTCTCATCGAGTGTGTGAGAAACACTGAGCGCTCTCAGCAAAGTGACAGCAAGTCATGCGCCTCACACTAGTGTTTACTGCGCGTCAAATCCACTGTGTATTCATTGAGATAAACTGATATAGTGGGCTTTACGGATCACTTGACGGAGAGCGAAACTCTCAAGCGCTCAGTCAGTGTTCGGCGAGATGGGCGGGTGAAAATCTATCTGTGTGTACCAGTTCCAGATTGTATAGGTGGTTACTCGTTAAGCGATAAACTTTAAAAAAAATGCGTCCGCCTTCCACCATGCGCGTGAGCTGCGAATGGGTCCCGTCATAGGCTTTATCGTTATTATCGCGGGAAGACTAATTCTTATCGTGAGGAAAAATTAACGATATATCGCAAACGATAATATATCGCCCATCTCTAGTTCCAATACTTTCTTTCTCCTCTCTCAGTATATTATGCACTGGACAAGTTCAAATCCTTACAGCCATCCAGGCTCATCTGGAAAACACATCTACATGCACATCACATTGTCTGAAGCACTTACATCACTTCTATGTGTATTTTTTTATAATGTGAATGTATACTGAGTATGTATGCTAATGTCCCTATGCCCTTAATGTCCTTTTGCTTCAGATTGCACTAAATGTTACTGTGCACTAAATACTACATAAAATCATTAGGTTTTTGATGTTTACATTGATCAATCTAGAAATAAATTAGGGCTGGGTATTGACACAAAGTTCACAATTCGATTCGATTTCGATTCACAAGCTTGCAATTCGATTCGATTTCGATTCTGATTCGATTCGATTCAATATTGATTATTTTGAATATCAGTTACAATAAATGGCAAATTTTCTCAAGGAAATCAAATCTCTTAACTAATTCTGTAAACTATGGGAGTCTAGTTGTAGCCTACTAAGCTTTATTAGCTTAATATGAAGATAATAATTAACTGTTTTGTAGCTATACAAACAGTACTTCACAGTTCACAGACTTTGTAATAGCCTATGTTTTAGCAATACATTTCTAACATTTATAATGCGTTTAGATTTTTTTTTTAAATTGCCTTTACAGGGACTTTAAATTACACTTTTATTTATTTTTATAATAATATTATATGAAATATAAACATTTAAATGGTGGCTGTCATAAAAACTTGCCAGATATATTCAAATATGCATTAAATATTGAAGAACATTAAGATAATGAGCTCCTCTCTCTCGAGTTATTTGTTCTAGCTGACTAAAGAGTTTATGGTCACATGTGTTTTTTTCTGAGGTAGCCTAAACATGACGATACATGACATTGATTACAAGCTGTTTAACTGACGTCTTTTCACGGTTGAAACACTGATTGAGCGAAATGTGACATGATACGGATTTCGATAAGTTGTACTCTATCTTTTAACACACTTTCAGATGCTCATTCATGTTTATTTCACGCTGTAACTGGTGTTATTAAGCCGGAAGAGATCAAAGCGCTCGCGCTGCTGCTTCTCTTGTGCTGCGCCAGAGCGATCTCACGCCACAGCGTTTATGTTTATGTTTTTGAATTTCAAAAGAAAAAGGACGTAATTTTAAAATTCACACTGTTTCATATCAATAATAACAAAGGGCAAAGATCATTGCGATGTTTTAGATGCGTGCTACAATGTTCCATTCATTCAAATGAAACAGGATGACTAATCGATTCGTGAGATTTAAGAATCGATATCGGTTCGTAAAAATGAGAATCGATTAATATCGAGAAATCGATATTTATTACCCAGCCCTAAAATAAATCATGAGAGAGGCAGACAGAGAAAAGAATAAAGAGACACAGATAAGAGTGAATACAAAAGACAAAGACTTAACCATCACTCTGTATGTGTCAGGACTGTGCTTCCCCCAGGATGATATAATCCACAAAGATCTCCATCTCTTCAACATTTACACCTTTCAGTTCCAACTTCCGTTCCTACTTCCAGCGTAACGGTAACACTTTTGCCAAAAAGTCTGATGATCTCTAATTGGTTCAGGGGTAATGCAGTGTTATCGTCTCAGACAAAGTGCTGAAGTGGACATTAGACAGCTCAGAAGCTCAGCTTTCCAAAGTTCTCTGCAGTGAGATTGCTGAGCCAACAACACAAACTTTTAGTCCAAGTGAAAGATCTATTCTTGCAGAGCTAGTAGCTAGGGAACAACCGTTATTCTCTAATTTACAGCTGCTTTTTAAAGGATCTTTAATCAATGGAAATATAAAATTGAAGTGGAAGTTTCTACTTAGTGAGCAAGAACATACTGTTTGTGAGCTTGTACAATGATAATTTAACAGAGAGCTCCGACACCCTTCCCTGCACGAGTCCAGCTGGATTGATGTCCCATCATAAAGAAGACAAACTGACCGTAAAATAATTTTGACTGAAAAGGATCAATGCCCATGACCCTGTCATAAAATGTCAAGAGCAAAAGGAAACTGCCCATTATCGAATAGTCACTTTTACTGACTGAGAAAAGATATTCAGAACAAAAACCATATAATTTATCAATAATTTATGTAAATTCTTGAGAAAAAACATGGAGATATTTAGAGAGCAGACAGAGTGGCTGACATTATATATACTAAGTATAAATCTATAATAACAATAATTGTAATAATTTAATTTAAAATACAATTTAAAATACAATTTTATTATATTAATTATAAATGTATAAAGATTATTAAAATAATAAAATAGAAGTACAGAATGTAATTGCAAATTTGTGAAATTAAATTCATGCTAATTTGAAACAATTTCCTTAGGCTGGCCACAATAAAAGGCCACTCTAAAATTTTTATCACACAGCACAATGCCCCAGATGTCGCAAGTTTTAAGTGAGCGTGCAATTGGCATGCTGACTGCAGGAATGTCCACCAGAGCTGTTGCCCTTGAATAGAATGTTCATTTATCTACCATAAGCCGTCTCTAAAGGCGTTTCAAAGAATTTGGCAGTACATCCAACCATCCAGCATCTTCACCTCCAAGATCGTCTGAGACCAGCCACCCGGACAGCTACTGCAACAATCGGTTTGCATAACCAAAGAATTTCTGCACAAACTGTTAGAAACCGTCTCAGGGAAGCTCATCTGTTACAAGGACCTGTACACAATTCCTGGAAGCTGAAAACATCCCAGTTCTTGCATGGCCAGCATACTCAACGGACATGTCACCCATCGAGCATGTTTGGGATGCTCTGGATCGGCGTATACGACAATGTGTTCCAGGTCCTGCCAATATCCAGCAACTTCGCACAGCCATTGAAGAGGAGTGGACCAACAATCCACAGGCAACAATCAACAACCTGATCAACTCTATGCGAAGGAGATGTGTTGCACTGCGTGAGGCAAATGGTGGTCAAACCAGATACTGACTGGTTTTCAGCCTTTAATGTGGCCAGCCTAAGACACACCTGTGCAATAATCATGTGGTCTAATCAGCATCTTGATATGCCACACCTGTGAGGTGGATGCATTATCTCGGCAAAGGAAAAGTGCTCACTAACAGATTTAGACAGATTTGTGAATTATATATGAGAGAAATAGGCCTTTTGTGTACATAGAAAAAGTCATAGATCTTTGAGTTGAGCTAATGAAAAATGGGGGCAAAAACAATATATATATATATATATATACTTAGCTTAGCTATTGTCATTCGTTAATTATATAATACGAATGACAATAGCAAACCTAATATATTAAGAAAAACTTGAAATAAAAATGAAATATAGAAAACTAAAATTGATTAAAAATTGTTAAAACACCAAGTAGAATTACTACAATTAATCTGCCTACTGGCATAGTTATAGTCAAGACAAGTCACCTTTATTTATATAGTGCTTTTTACACTACAGATTGTATCAAAGCAGCTTCACAGTGATAGCATGAAAAAAATACAACAAAGTTTGTTTCTAGAAGACAATTGCGTCATTGTCCACCTTAAGTAAGGCAGATCAATAATATTGTTGAATATTAAATGTCCCCCAACTAAGTAAGCCAAAATCCAAGGCAACAGTGGCAAGGAACAAAAACTCCATCAGGTGACAGAATGGAGAAAAAAAAAACCTGGATAAGTTGGGGGCCAGTTCTCCTCTGGCCAATGAATGAACAGTGTATAATTATGTTTCAGGCAACATTACAGGTCAGAAGTCAGATTGGATCAGAACATTCAGAATATTTATCCAGTTCCATCTGGTTGGAAGTCGGAGTCATCACGCCGGTATGGGGACGAGTTTGTTGAGGATCAGTGCCGATGGCTGTCTTCACAGGGTTGATGAGGCTGGCACTTCAGGGATTTATAGTCCAATGTTGATTTTCTGAATGGTCAATTATCAGCCAATTAATATGTCCAGCCAGTATTTCAGTCTATGACCTGCACCAGAGATAATTCAAATCTTGAAAACGTGTGAGCCCTAATGAGAAACCATAGGCATAAAATATTACTTCTAAACATGTAGGGCAAAGGTCAGGTAATGTTCAACAAAATGAACTGACCATAATAAATCAGGCTGTCCAATGCTCTCGTCAAAGGTCATGCAGCGAATTGGTGTGGGCAGTTCCTGCCTGAACTCTGTTCTAGTTTGTCAATCCGACATCCGACAAGTTTTTAACCACATCATTAAATACCCAAAAGTCATCGGTCTGCAGTTTGACACAGAGACACCTCTCCATCCCTCTTGTGCTAACAAGCCCAGCTCTTTGTGCGAAGTGACCTCCCAGAATACCCTCACGGCAACGACAGACAGAATAATTCATCTAGGGTGACTGACAGACTGTAATCCACTGTAGCTGATGCTATTGAGCTCGGGTGACTAATGGACAACAGTGGGACGGATTAAACATCAAAAAACTTGCGACTGATGGCAATCTGATGACGACCACTTTGTCTAAAGGAGACAGAACACAAATGGGAGCAAGTGACTGGAGTCAACAAATATCATGATGAGAGTTCAGAAAAAAAGGTCACGGTTTAGTGGTAGTTTGAGACGCAGCTCTATAGTACATTCCTGGACAAAAAAGGGCTAAACACTAAGCTTTTAATTGTCTTAACTAGGGATATCAATTTACATAACTTTCCACAATCGATCGTTGTTTAAATTAACTATCAATTAATCGATTAATGGTTAACCATAACCTCTTAAATTCAAAGTTATCATGTTACAAAACACTAACACAAATTAGGTGTCATTTAAAGCTTAGAAGCTGGCTACAGTGATTATAGGGAAAATGACCATCGCTTAACAAGTGCTTTCAAATTTGCTGACATATTAGAAGTGCTCTATTTTCATTCATAGCGTGAAAAAATAACTACTTTATATGAAAATGTGATTAGTTAAATTATAGCACAAAACGATAAACGTGTTATATCATTGAAAAGGTCTTACATAGCACAACAAAACAAGAATATTTCAGTTAGACACCAAACTATACCAAGTATTTCTATGAAAAAGTGCTGTCGACGTAAACCGTATATCCAAGATGCTTTCGTGCCACTTTTTGGTTTGTAACTTTGCAAACATTAGTAAACCATAGTAGATTGCATATCTTTATACACATAAGACAATGAGTAGATCACGGATGGACATGACATGCTGCTTGTCTAAAGCTATAGGACTTCAGGGATCAGAGTGTGTCGTGATCATGACACAGTGTTTTCCAATGGCATTTGAAAGTTGAACCAATGGACACTGGATCTCGGGTATGGTGGGTGAGTATAGTGGGAAGGGACGATGTGTCAAGACCAATCAGACACTGTTTTACACTGACCGTGCTTGGACTGGTTTGATCGCTTAGATTAGTCTTGATTTTCCATGTGTAATAGAATAGAAGCGCACAGCTGAAACTGGTAGATCATCACTCATCAGGATCTTATTAGGGCCCAAGCCCTAAGGGCGAAGGCCCTATTGTTTTCCTAAGGATTATTTATTATTATTATTAGGGCCCAAGCCCAAAGGGCGAAGGCCCTATTGTTTTCCTAAGGATTATTTATAATTAGGGCCCAAGCCCAAAGGGCGAAGGCCCTATTGTTTTCCTAAGGATTATTTATTATTATTATTATTATTATTATTATTATTATTAGGGCCCAAGCCCTAAGGGCGAAGGCCCTATTGTTTTCCTAAGGATTATTTATTATTATTATTCTTCTAATTATTTTTTTACTACCTTTTGGACACTTTTGGAGGCCTTAACATGCTCAAAAACTCCTGAAACTTTGCACACATGTCAGAACCCGCGGCCATCAGGGCCGGGCAGAAGATGGTACCCGGGCGTGGCAGGGGGGCTCGACAGCGCCCCTGGAACGGGGTCCGAAAACATGGTCCATAAATCAAACACGCTTGCATGTAATAATATGAAACTCGGTACACATGTAGATCTCATCGTTTCATATATACTTCGCACTCTAACTTTTTACCCCAGCCCAACAGGAAGTCGGCTATTTAGGCTTGTTTGGAAAACGCATGCAAAGGAATGTGAAACACTCCTCCTAGAGAATTCAAAAACACGGCACGAAACTCGGTCAGCGTGAAGTCAAGACATTGAGGATGAAAGTTTGCGAGGGGATTTTTGATATCTCGAACGGTTTGGCCGTGGCGAGGAAACGAAATTATGGCGAGAAACGTGAAACAGGAAGTGTGTCATAACTACTGCATACATTAACTAATCTTGATGAAACTTCAGCAGTGTGTTCGCTGTAAGAGCCCGATCACATGGATGTGACTATTGTGAGTCAAAGTTATAGCGCCACCAACTGGCAGCAGGAAGTGTGTCACTTTCAAAATGCTTTTAAATCACCCTCTTATTTTTACCCGATTTGCTTCAAACTTCATGTGCATAATGTAGACACATGCCAGATGTAGACCTGTGAAAGGATTATTGATATCTTAGACACTGTTGCCATGGCAATGCATCAAACATTAATATTCCTTTTTTTAAGCTTTTTCATGCTTTTTTATGCTTTCGGGCACTTTTGGGGTTCTTAACGTGCTCGAAAACTCTTGAAACTTTGCACACAGGACAAAACCCGCGGCCATCAGGGCCAGGCTGAAGCTGGTACCCGGGCGTGGCAGGGGGCTCGACAGCGCCCCCTTGAACGGGTCCGACAATTTGGTCCATATATCCAACACGCTTTACCCTATTTGCTTCAAACTTGATGTGTATAATGTAGACACAAGCCAGATGTAGACCTGTGAAAGGATTGTTGATATCTTAGATGCTGTTGCCGTGACAACGCATCAAACTTTAATATTCTTTTTGGATACTTTTGAGATTCTTAGCGCACTTTTGGGGCCCTTAACATGCTCAAAAACTCTTGAAACTTTGCACACGGGTCAGAAACCGCGGCCATCAGGGCCGGGCTGAAGCTGGTACCCGGGCGTGGCAGGGGGGCTCGACAGCGCCCCCTGGAACGGGGTCCGAAAACTTGGTCCATAAATCAAACAGGCTTTACCCGATTTGCTTCAAACTTGATGTGTATAATGTAGACACATGCCAGATGTAGACCTGTGAAAGGATTGTTGATATCTTAGATGCTGTTGCCGTGACAACGCATCAAACTTTAATATTCTTTTTGGATACTTTTGAGATTCTTAGCACACTTTTGGGGCCCTTAACATGCTCAAAAACTCTTGAAACTTTGCACACGGGTCAGAAACCGCGGCCATCAGGGCCGGGCTGAAGCTGGTACCCGGGCGTGGCAGGGGGGCTCGACAGCGCCCCCTGGAACGGGGTCCGAAAACTTGGTCCATAAATCAAACACGCTTGCATGTAATAATATGAAACTTGGTACACATATAGATCTCATCGATTCATATATCCTTTGTACTTTTACTTTTTACCCCAGCCCAACAGGAAGTCGGCTATTATGGTTTGTTTGAAAGCGTATGCCCCTGGAATTCGATATACTACTCCTAGAGAATTCAACCAATCGCCACGAAACTCAGTCAGCATGAAGTCAAGACATTGAGGATGAAAAATTGCCAGGGGATTTTTGATATCTCGAACGGTTTGGCCGTGGCGAGGAAACGAATTTATGGCGAATAATGGAAACAGGAAGTGTGTTATAACTTCTGCATACATTAACTGATCTTGATGAAACTTCAGCAGTGTGTTCGCTGTAAGAGTCCGATCACACTGGATGTGACTATTGTGAGTCAAAGTTATAGCGCCACCAACTGGCAGCAGGAAGTGTGTCACTTCCTAAAGGCTTTGAAATCACCCTCTTATTTTTACCCGATTTGCTTCAAACTTCATCTGTATAATGTAAATACACTGCAGATGAAGACCTGTGAAGGGATTCTTGATATCTTTGAAACTGTTGCTGTGGCAACGCATCAAACCTTAATATTCTTGTTTGATGCTTTTGATGCTCTGAGTCAATATGGCAAGCCGTTTTAACATTTAATCATTTTAACCTACTAGTCTCTTTTTTCATGCTACTAGTACTTATTTTTTAGATACTAGTATCTATTCCATTAAGTAATAGTACTTATTCATTAGCGACTAGTGCTTATTCTTTAGTACTAGTGCCTATTCTTTAGATAGTAGTGCTTATTCTTTAGATATTCTTTTGAATACGTATTAGTAGCTAATGAATAAGTACTGGTATCTATTTAATAGGTACTAGTATGTAATGACTTAGAACTAGTATTTATTGAATAAATACTAGTATCTATTAATAGGTGCTATTATCTAAAATGTCATTTTCTCTCTCTCTCTGAGCCAATATGGCAAGCCGTTTTAACATTTAATCATTTTAACATACTAGTCTCTATTTTCATGCTACTAGTACTTATTTTTTAGATATTAGTATCTATTCCATTAAGTACTAGTACTTATTCATTAGCGACTAATGCTTATTCTGTTTAGAATATTCAAAGTGCTTATTCAATTTGTATGCTTATTTATATTTTCAGAGCAGAAAATCCGATTTTTCTGCTTATTCAATATTGCATCTAAAATGTGACTTGACGTGTGTGTGTGTGTGTGTGTGTGTGTGTGTGTGTGTGTGTGTGTGTGTGTGTGTGTGTGTGTGTGTGTGTGTGTGTGTGTGTTTGTGTGTGTGTGTGTGTGTGTGTGTGTGTGTGTGTGTGTGTGTGTGTGTGTGTGAGAGAGAGATTGTGTCTGTTACAGTGAGTTTTTAAGCCTTGTCTTTTTGGATATATATATATTTTTTATAAAAAAAAAATGTGCATACAACCCATGTATTTCAAATGTATTGTTTGCTTTAAATTAAATTAAGATTGTATGTTTGGTAATTGAACCTAAATAAATGTAAAATGAATGTGCTATATTTCAGATCAATATATTTGTTTTCCTTCATTTTAATCAACACTAACTTTATTCTCATCTGAATTATAAATAACTTATTTCTGTATAAAATAAAAAATCCCGAATAATCCAGACCAACCAGAGCACACTATTTCTACAACATCATCAGTGCTGAAGCGGGACTACCAGAGCCGTTCGGCAGATAGCGAGCAGATATTTTGTGTCACGTCGTGCACAATAACCCTAAAGGCACCAGGCACCGGCTTTATATATATATATATATATATATATATATATATATAATATATATATATATATATATATATATATATATATATATATATATATATATATAAATAAATAAATATAGCTGCGAGCAGCGATGAAGGGCCAAAGCCGGCGGTACCGCCACCCTGGTGCACCAGGGTTGCGGTGCCACCGGCTTGGGCCCGTAATCGCTGCTCGCAGCTATATTTATTTATTTATATATATTTATTATTATTTTTTTTTTTTTACTACCTTTTGGACACTTTTGGAGGCCTTAACATGCTCAAAAACTCCTGACACTTTGCACACATGTCAGAACCCGCGGCCATCAGGGCCGGGCTGAAGATGGTACCCGGGCGTGGCAGGGGGGCTCGACAGCGCCCCCTGGAACGGGGTCCGAAAACATGGTCCATAAATCAAACACGCTTGCATGTAATAATATGAAACTCGGTACACATGTAGATCTCATCGTTTCATATATACTTCACACTCTTACTTTTTACCCCAGCCCAACAGGAAGTCGGCTATTTAGGGTTGTTGGTAAAACACACGCAAAGGAATTTGAAGTACTCCTCCTAGAGAATTCAAACACACGGCACGAAACTCGGTCAGCGTGAAGTCAAGACATTGAGGATGAAAGTTTGCGAGGGGATTTTTGATATCTCGAACGGTTTGGCCGTGGCGAGGAAACAAAATTATGGCGAGAAACGTGAAACAGGAAGTGTGTCATAACTTCAGCATACATTAACTGATCTTGATGAAACTTCAGCAGTGTGTTCGCTGTAAGAGCCCGATCATATGGATGTGACTATTGTGAGTCAAAGTTATAGCGCCACCAACTGGCAGCAGGAAGTGTGTCACTTTCAAAATGCTTTGAAATCACCCTCTTATTTTTACCCGATTTGCTTCAAACTTCATTTGTATAATGTAAATACACGGCAGATGAAGACCTGTGAATGGATTCTTGATATCTTTGAAACTGTTGCTGTGGCAATCCATCAAACTTTAATATTCTTTTTGGATGCTTTTGAGACTCTTAGCATGCCTGAAATTGCTTAAAATTGCATGAAACTCGACAGACAGATCACATTTATTAGCCAGGTGACATGTGCATAGTTTCAGAAACGGGCGTGGTGCAGGGACTCAGTAGCGCCACCTTTTGACAAAAGTGGGGGGGTTAGTTTCATCTAGAGTTACAAAAATCTGTATTTATATAGTTCTCCTCCAGCCAGACAACTTTCTAATTTACAGTCATTAGTAACAACCAAGAGGAAGTCAGATATTTTGGTTTGAATATGGTCATTTCTCTCTGAGCCTACGTCTCTGTGCTTGCTCTCTGTGTGTGTGTCTGTGAGTGTGGGGAGGGGGAGTGGGGCTAGATTAACCATTTCACTGCTGTGTGGTTTGGCCTTCATTAAAAAAGAAAATAAATGTCTTAAGCCTTGTATTTTTTAAATACGTTTTTTTAATAAAGGCATATAACAGACATGCTGCATTTAAATTTTTTTAATAAAACATTGTTTTTTATGTTTTTCAAGCCATTTGATTTATGAGGACTTTTGAAATGTCCTCATAAACCACCCATAAGTTGTAATACCAGTGTAATACACGTCATTATACAAATTTGTGTCCTCATAAATCACATAAACCAACCCACACAAACCAACCCACACACACACACACACACACACACACACACACACACACACACACCAAATTGACGGTGGGTGGCAATGGTATATTTAAAAGTGCATAATTGTAATATCTGCAAGGCACCCCTAGTCCAATCTTATTAAATGTATGCTTCATCTTTCATTTTAATTTGTAAATTTGATCAATAAATTCAATTATTTAGAATAATAAGATACTATATGGCTGTTACCCTAGGTAGGGCTGATCAAATTACATCATTTACATTGAAAAATAACAATGCATTAAATGATGTTATGAGATTGTTTTAAATATGAGTCAATTAAAAATCGTTGGAAAGAATGATACTTTTAAACATAACACTGAACCGTCACTAGGTGTCGCCAGGCTACCGTCTTAATGAGCGAGTCATTGATTCATTCGTTCAAACGATTCGTTCGAACGACTGAGTCATTCATGAATGAGACAGGTATGGATTGGTCATTGAATCTAGGGTTTGCGATGTCTACCAATTTGGCATCAGACGATGTGTACAGTGAAAGATCGCGATGGACGATGATATCGGAGGAGGGTCGGGGCTAACGTTTTAATTTTTCACTTAAGCAATAAGCCCCGCAAAGCCTTGTTTTACAGTGGATTTAGAACAGCTAAGGGGCGTAGGCACAACGCGGAGATATTTTCCTCTACATCTCATCAGCAATTTTGATTTCGGCACGCTCTGAGTCTGCAGCAGCTGACCACTAGGAGCGAATGTACATGATGTACAATGTACACGTGACAGAGCAGCCAGATCCAGACTGTGCTTTCGCGCTGTGGCTGGCGCTGAGCCAGAGACAGACGCGTTCAGTGCTTGTCATATTATATCACAACTATTCAGTGTTTTTAACCACATAATGTTTATTTTAGGTTTCAGACATTTAAATGCATATAACTTATAGCAAAACAATACATTTATAGTTTGTAAAATACACAATGGTGTCTATGGAAGCAGCCATAACAACCCATTCAAATATATTTGCCGACGGATTTTATTCATATCAGACACACAGTGTAAGGAACTATAAAGTTAACTCTATTCTTCTCCCAGTTCACCGGCCATGTATTTCGGGAGAAACTGTTTTTTAAACGACAAAACAAACTCACTTACACACATTTGAGAATCAGAATAGAAGATAGTTAATGACATGGTAACCAGGTTTGTTAATATTTATAAATAAAAGCGCTAACGTTACATGTCTATTTTGGCTGTGGTGAATCACGTGCCAAGCATGACGCGTCACCATGGAAACATGGGGGGGGGGGGATCGCGATGCTGGCTTAAAGCAAAGAGGCACAAGAGGCGAAACTCTGATGCTTTTCTGGTAACAGCCACTAGGTGGCGCTTCGGGAGCGCGGCCGCCATTTTGGGATGAATATTCCAACGGGAGTTACTGGACAACAGCACAGATAACAGTTTTTTGAGGTAGTTTTTTCTTGCATTATAGAATATTCCATTTTATGCAACTTTACACATTTACTACTATTATTAGTTACCAACTCCACTTGGCCTGAAATATATTTTGTACGTTTTAATCCCCTGGATCATGCTACAAACATGATGATCTTATGGAACATTATGCATTGCTGTGTCCGTTATCCTATAATTGCCACAATTTTGTACAGTGGCTGTGTGTTTTTGTTTACATAGTCTTGCTTTAACGGTCATTAATATACGATATAAGAAGTTTACTGTAAAGCTGTTTCTATTGCTGTTGTATAGGCCTAATAGTTGTACAAATAGAGAGTTTGTAGGCCTAATACTGTATACGTGTTGTTGTAGCCATTAAATAAGCGCATTTAGTTTCATATTTGTTCAAATATTATAATGTTTTTTTCCCCATATTGATTATGAAAAGTGAACAGCATGAGTATGATATCGGGAGACATGAAGTGGCTCATACATGATTTTGACTCATTAGCCTACGCTGTGTTTTGTAGAAAGCCTTTCTTTAAAATTAATTTCGTTTTGTATAAATTCTATCTTATTTTTATTTTTTTTAAATTTAATCGGCTGGATTTAATAAATGGCAAATATAGCAGACATAATCATGACATCCGGCGCCGGCGCTTGTCTTGAGCGAATCTCATCATAAATTAACCGAAATATGCCTCAGACATGAGAAATATAGAAAGCTTGCAACTAAATATTTAAACGAAACTATTCCAAACGAAAAGAAATAGGCTACTCTCTGATTATGTTGCACACTCACATATGTTGAAATAACGAGATATTATGTTGAAATAACATTATAAATAATACATCTTTAAATATATTTGATTGAATGCTGAATGTTGTTCTTATTCAATTTAGTAAAATTAAAACTTTAGTTGTGATAATTAAAATGATTGAATAAATATCGAAGTTTTGCTCATTTAATAATAGTAGCACAATATAGGCTATAAGTGCGCAGCTCCCCCTGTCAATGATCTAGCACCCCCTCGGCACCTGCGTTAAAAAATCTGGCGCTGCCTCCTCTTTTTACATAATTATTTCAACCTAAAAATGACCTCTGCACTGGGCTAAATATATGGCTTTCACCCCAAAATGGCGGAAGCGTAGCGCTGCTGCTGGGCGCTGGTGTTGCAATGGAACGTTCTATTGGCTTTCACTTCTTGTAAATATACGTTCTTTGCTTAAAGTCCCCATGAACCGGAAGTTGCAAACGGCTTTTCTCCAGTGCTGTGACGTATTTCCGAGAGAAACGGAATACTTATGAGGCAAAATAGTGAGCGTGGCTTTTTTTTTCCAACTAGCACCTGATTGGATCTAGAAAAATGCACCTCCTCGCCATCTCTCCTTTCACACGCTGTGTGCCTGTCTACTGTCAGTTGGAGGGGCGTGATTACGGATGTTAAGCAGACACCCAAACCATCAAGCCTACGTCATCGGGCAAGGTCCTCCAGTGCAGAGGGGAGGGGCATTTTCAGAATTTGATTAAAGATTACGAAGCCAAAAAATTTTTTTGTGTGGATTGACTTGCACGGATGAATTGTTCACCACAAAACGATCAATTTAGGCAAACAAAGTAAGTATGGTCAATTTTGATTTCATGGGGACTTTAACATCGTGATGTCTGTCAGCCATCACGATGGACGATGATATCGTCAATCTTTGAGTAAACCAATTTGTCCAAAATGCTGAATCATTCAGTAATGAGAAAACATGTTGCTGTGAGATGCGCAATGGTTCTGCTGTGATCTTTGTTTAACTATTTTCGCTGCTGAAACAGAAAAACCGTCAATATTGCATCTAAAATGTAAGTGACTTGACGTGTGTGTGTGTGTGTGTGTGTGTGTGTGTGTGTGTGTGTGTGTGTGTGTGTTACAGTGAAAAGAGTTTAACCCTTTAAGGCAGTGGATCTCAATCCTGGTCCTAGGGAGCCACTGCTCTGCATAGTTTGTATGTCTCCCTCATTTAACACACCTGATTCAGATCATCAGCTGGTTAGGAAAGAGCTTTATTAACTGAAGTGGGTGTGTCAGATAAAGGAGACATATAAAATGTGCAGAGCAGTGGCACCCTAGGACCAAGATTGAGAACCACTGCTTTAAGGCCTTGTCTTTTTTGGATATATCTTCTTTTTTTTTTTTATGTGCATACAACCCATATATTTTAAATGTATTGTTTGCTTTAAATTAAATTAAGATTGTATGTTTGGTAATTGAACCTAAATAAATTTAAAATTAATGTGCTATATTTCAGATCAATATAATTGTTTTCTTTCATTTTAATCAACACTAACTTTATTCTCTATCTGTATTATAAATAACTTATTTCTGCATAAATTAAAAAATCCCCAATAATCCAGACCAACCAGAGCGCACTAATTCTACAACATCATCAGTGCTGAAGCGGAACTACCAGAGCCGTTCGGCAGATAGCGAGCAGATATTTTGTGTCACGTCGTGCACAATAACCCTAAAGGCACCAGGCTGGCGGTGCCACTGGCTTTATATTATATATATATATATATATATAATATTATATATATATATATAATATATATATATATATATATATATATATATATATATTAGGGATGCACCGATACCACTTTTTCCAGACCGAGTCCGATACCGATACTTTCATTTTTGGTACTCGCCGATACCGATACGGTAACCGATAACTGTATTTTTAATTTTCAGTTAATTTTCAATTCATGCATTTGTAATTTTTAAATGTATTGGTAGAGAAACCAAAATAATATCAATCATATTAGTTGTTTATTAAATTTAAACTTAATTAGTTCAACAAATATATATTTCATGCACTGCATATTTATTACTGCATAAATTAAATATATATGGATCTTTTTGTAAAGTTGATAGAGGTAGCCTATTTAGCCAAGAGCAGAGAGTAATTTATTTGTCCTTTGTTTGATTAACATTAAAACACAGCAGCAGATTTATTAAAGTGCTGCCCCTTTAAGGCCGAACGCACTGACGCCATTTGAATTATACTGTCTACGTTCACTTGAGATATATAACAGACTTTTACTAGGATACTCGCCAATGTGTTTTTACATAGATTTGTGTGAATTCGTCCGTACAAGCGCAATGCGTGAAAGACTTCCATTCAGTATTCGCGCGCTGTCTGGTGGTTTTCGGGGCGCGCGCTGTGGATGTTTGAAGTTCATGGAAATTCTTGACCTGCAAATGTCCTGTAATAATGTAGGCTACCACTCGTTAAACATAAGTAAGGTAACAGTTCATGTTTTACTTACATATACGATTTAGTTTTAATCCAAATAACACGTGCTGAGTGAATGATCCGCAATCAACAGCATTCAACAGAAGTGCTCTCTCTCTCTCTCTCTCTCTCTCTCTCTCTCTCTCTCTCTTCTCTCTCTCTCTCTCTCTCCTCTCTCTCTCTCTCTCTCTCTCTCGTCAGTTAACGTTATTAATAAGCTACATGCCTCGTTTTACTTGATTTGCCATTGACATCCGACTGAACTACAAACTTTCCACTGACGTCTGTGAAAAAGGGTTGCGCTCGACCAGCTCGCGCGTCTGTGTCGTAGCGCGCTCAATCCTCTCCGTGTTTTTCTCTTATCAGCTTGCGCACCATATAGTTAAATAGACGACGCGTTAATATATTCTGTTTAATATTCCACTGATAAGATACATTTATTTCATATACAGCCTTCTTTTTTTATCCCCATTATAATTTCTGACACTGTACACATGCTGCCTGGTATCGGTTGTTGGTATCGGGGCATTTTTACGAGTACGAGTACAAGTACATGAGCTCAGTATCGGGCCCGATACCGATACTGGTATCGGTATCGGTGCATCCCATAATATATATATATATATATATATATATATAAATATAGCTGCGAGCAGCGATGAAGGGCCAAAGCCGACGGTAGCGCCACCCTGGTGAAACCAGGGTTGCGGTGCCACCGGCTTGGGCCCGTAATCGCTGCTCGCAGCTATATTTAGGGCCCAAGCCCTAAGGGCGAAGGCCCTATTGTTTTCCTAAGGATTATTTATTATTATTCCTCTAATTATTTTTTACTACCTTTTGGACACTTTTGGAGGCCTTAACATGCTCAAAAACTCCTGAAACTTTGCACACATGTCAGAACCCGCGGCCATCAGGGCCGGGCTGAAGATGGTACCCGGGCGTGGCAGGGGGGCTCGACAGCGCCCCCTGGAACGGGGTCCGAAAACATGGTCCATAAATCAAACACGCTTGCATGTAATAATATGAAACTCGGTACACATGTAGATCTCATCGTTTCATATATACTTCGCACTCTAACTTTTTACCCCAGCCCAACAGGAAGTCGGCTATTTAGGCTTGTTTGGAAAACGCATGCAATGGAATGTGAAACACTCCTCCTAGAGAATTCAAACACACGGCACGAAACTCGGTCAGCGTGAAGTCAAGACATTGAGGATGAAAGTTTGCGAGGGGATTTTTGATATCTCGAACGGTTTGGCCGTGGCGAGGAAACGAAATTATGGCGAGAAACGTGAAACAGGAAGTGTGTCATAACTACTGCATACATTAACTAATCTTGATGAAACTTCAGCAGTGTGTTCGTTGTAAGAGCCCGATCACATGGATGTGACTATTGTGAGTCAAAGTTATAGCGCCACCAACTGGCAGCAGGAAGTGTGTCACTTTCAAAATGCTTTTAAATCACCCTCTTATTTTTACCCGATTTGCTTCAAACTTCATGTGCATAATGTAGACACATGCCAGATGTAGACCTGTGAAAGGATTATTGATATCTTAGACACTGTTGCCATGGCAATGCATCAAACATTAATATTCCTTTTTTAAGCTTTTTCATGCTTTTTTATGCTTTCGGGCACTTTTGGGGTTCTTAACGTGCTCGAAAACTCTTGAAACTTTGCACACAGGACAAAACCCGCGGCCATCAGGGCCAGGCTGAAGCTGGTACCCGGGCGTGGCAGGGGGGCTCGACAGCGCCCCCTTGAACGGGTCCGACAATTTGGTCCATATATCCAACACGCTTTACCCTATTTGCTTCAAACTTGATTGTGTATAATGTAGACACAAGCCAGATGTAGACCTGTGAAAGGATTGTTGATATCTTAGATGCTGTTGCCGTGACAACGCATCAAACTTTAATATTCTTTTTGGATACTTTTGAGATTCTTAGCGCACTTTTGGGGCCCTTAACATGCTCAAAAACTCTTGAAAACTTTGCACACGGGTCAGAAACCGCGGCCATCAGGGCCGGGCTGAAGCTGGTACCCGGGCGTGGCAGGGGGGCTCGACAGCGCCCCCTGGAACGGGGTCCGAAAACTTGGTCCATAAATCAAACAGGCTTTACCCGATTTGCTTCAAACTTGATGTGTATAATGTAGACACATGCCAGATGTAGACCTGTGAAAGGATTGTTGATATCTTAGATGCTGTTGCCGTGACAACGCATCAAACTTTAATATTCTTTTTGGATACTTTTGAGATTCTTAGCACACTTTTGGGGCCCTTAACATGCTCAAAAACTCTTGAAACTTTGCACACGGGTCAGAAACCGCGGCCATCAGGGCCGGGCTGAAGCTGGTACCCGGGCGTGGCAGGGGGGCTCGACAGCGCCCCCTGGAACGGGGTCCGAAAACTTGGTCCATAAATCAAACACGCTTGCATGTAATAATATGAAACTTGGTACACATATAGATCTCATCGATTCATATATCCTTTGTACTTTTACTTTTTACCCCAGCCCAACAGGAAGTCGGCTATTATGGTTTGTTTGAAAGCGTATGCCCCTGGAATTCGATATACTACTCCTAGAGAATTCAACCAATCGCCACGAAACTCAGTCAGCATGAAGTCAAGACATTGAGGATGAAAAATTGCCAGGGATTTTTGATATCTCGAACGGTTTGGCCGTGGCGAGGAAACGAATTTATGGCGAATAATGGAAACAGGAAGTGTGTTATAACTTCTGCATACATTAACTGATCTTGATGAAACTTCAGCAGTGTGTTCGCTGTAAGAGTCCGATCACATGGATGTGACTATTGTGAGTCAAAGTTTATAGCGCCACCAACTGGCAGCAGGAAGTGTGTCACTTCCTAAAGGCTTTGAAATCACCCTCTTATTTTTACCCGATTTGCTTCAAACTTCATCTGTATAATGTAAATACACTGCAGATGAAGACCTGTGAAGGGATTCTTGATATCTTTGAAACTGTTGCTGTGGCAACGCATCAAACTTTAATATTCTTGTTTGATGCTTTTGATGCTCTGAGTCAATATGGCAAGCCGTTTTAACATTTAATCATTTTAAACCTAGTAGTCTCTTTTTTCATGCTACTAGTACTTATTTTTTAGATACTAGTATCTATTCCATTAAGTAATAGTACTTATTCATTAGCGACTAGTGCTTATTCTTTAGTACTAGTGCCTATTCTTTAGATAGTAGTGCTTATTCTTTAGATATTCTTTTGAATACGTATTAGTAGCTAATGAATAAGTACTGGTATCTATTTAATAGGTACTAGTATGTAATGACTTAGAACTAGTATTTATTGAATAAATACTAGTATCTATTAATAGGTGCTATTATCTAAAATGTCATTTTCTCTCTCTCTCTGAGCCAATATGGCAAGCCGTTTTAACATTTAATCATTTTAACATACTAGTCTCTATTTTCATGCTACTAGTACTTATTTTTTAGATATTAGTATCTATTCCATTAAGTACTAGTACTTATTCATTAGCGACTAATGCTTATTCTGTTTAGAATATTCAAAGTGCTTATTCAATTTGTATGCTTATTTATATTTTCAGAGCAGAAAATCCGATTTTTCTGCTTATTCAATATTGCATCTAAAATGTGACTTGACGTGTGTGTGTGTGTGTGTGTTGTGTGTGTGTGTGTGTGTGTGTGTGTGTGTGTGTGTGTGTGTGTGTGTGTGTGTGTGTGTGTGTGTTTGTGTGTGTGTGTGTGTGTGTGTGTGTGTGTGTGTGTGTGTGTGTGTGGTGAGAGAGAGGATTGTGTCTGTTACAGTGAGTTTTTAAGCCTTGTCTTTTTGGATATATATATATTTTTTATAAAAAAAAAAATGTGCATACAACCCATGTATTTCAAATGTATTGTTTGCTTTAAATTAAATTAAGATTGTATGTTTGGTAATTGAACCTAAATAAATGTAAAATGAATGTGCTATATTTCAGATCAATATATTTGTTTTCCTTCATTTTAATCAACACTAACTTTATTCTCATCTGAATTATAAATAACTTATTTCTGTATAAAATAAAAAAATCCCGAATAATCCAGACCAACCAGAGCACACTATTTCTACAACATCATCAGTGCTGAAGCGGGACTACCAGAGCCGTTCGGCAGATAGCGAGCAGATATTTTGTGTCACGTCGTGCACAATAACCCTAAAGGCACCAGGCACCGGCTTTATAATATATATATATATATAATATA
>JAZAVI010001239.1:0-24553 GCA_036326025.1 Chrosomus eos | reverse complement strand
GTCTCGTCTCGCAGAGGCCTTCCATCCAGAGTCTCGTCTCGCAGAGGCCTTCCATCCAGAGTCTCGTCTCGCAGAGGCCTTCCATCCAGAGTCTCGTCTCGCAGAGGCCTTCCATCCAGAGTCTCGTCTCGCGAGGCCTTCCATCCAGAGTCTCGTCTCGCAGAGGCCTTCCATCCAGAGTCTCGTCTCGCAGAGGCCTTCCATCCAGAGTCTCGTCTCGCAGAGGCCTTCCATCCAGAGTCTCGTCTCGCAGAGGCCTTCCATCCAGAGTCTCGTCTCGCAGAGGCCTTCCATCCAGAGTCTCGTCTCGCAGAGGCCTTCCATCCAGAGTCTCGTCTCGCAGAGGCCTTCCATCCAGAGTCTCGTCTCGCAGAGGCCTTCCATCCAGAGTCTCGTCTCGCAGAGGCCTTCCATCCAGAGTCTCGTCTCGCAGAGGCCTTCCATCCAGAGTCTCGTCTCGCAGAGGCCTTCCATCCAGAGTCTCGTCTCGCAGAGGCCTTCCATCCAGAGTCTTGTCTCGCCAAGCCAGAGACTGTTCACGTCAGTCCTGCAGAGCCGGAGTTTCACGACAGTCCTGCCGAGCCCGAGTCTTCTGATAACAGTTATCTGATAACAGATAACAGAAGTTATTTTAGGTGGTAATAATATTTCACAATATTACTGTTTTTATTGTATTTTAAAAAATTATTTACTCAGCCTTATGAGTAAACAAGACTTCTATATTATTTTATGCAACAACAAAAAAAAAATGCAATAAAGATAACAGGTGTAGAAACTTTTACATAGTGCATATGCAAAAAAATTATTAATTTATAATTTGATAAGGTGTACTTTTTTCATGTTAAGTATTTTTAGTTTTCTCTCTAGTTCTTCAGGAAGAAAGTGACATTTTTCAACGGATGGAGGTAGTGCAAGTGCCTTAGATGCCAACTTGGTTGATAAGTAAAGGAGTCTTGGAGCCTCTGGGAAAGTTAATTTAGCTTCATAGAGTTTCTTCTTCAGGAAGGAATACGTTTTTTCAAAAGTGCTGTGGTAAATTACCTTGGGCTCTGTATGACCTTCCCACAAGCCACACCAAACCACAGGGTAATTGCTTGCTAATCACTGTTAAAAAAGAAAGGAAATGTCAAATGAAGTTTGGAAACTTTCATGATTAATCTTCTTCCGTGGTGGCAGCAGAAGATCTATGCCATTCCATCAATCACATCAGGCAGGAGAGTCACTCTTATTTGAGGGTCAAAAGCATTTGCCATTGGATCCCAGCTCTCTCTCTCTCTCTCTCTCTCTCTCTCTCTCTCTGAGCGGATGCTGTGAGTGAGTGGGCGGAGTTTGGTGTGAGTGCGGAGTACGGGCCGTGTGTGCGTTTGGACTCTGTGAGTGAATCTAATTTTCTTTCTTTCTGGCTTTTTTCCTTTGTTTGTTGTTTTTGTGTGTTGTTTATTGCTTTTGCTGTAGTTGTTTTGGGCCGCGTGCCACCGTACCGGGAGCATGACGGCCCCACACTCACGGTGTTGTTTGGGTTCATTGACCCGGCGTCATGGCGTGAAAGTGGCGTCCGCGGTTAGTGTAGAGAAGTGTTGTCTTGCAGTGGGAGAGGTGGTTGGCCATGAACACATAATGTCTGCCTCCAGGATGAATAATGCCACTGTGGTATTTCTCAGTACTGTTGAAAAGGCTAATGAATTAGTTGAGGCAGGAATAGTTGTTGACGATCTGTTCAACCCTGTACTTCCGCTTTCTACACCTTCAAAGAAAGTCACGCTAGCCAATGTACCTCCGTTTTTAAGCGATGAGATACTAGCTAAGGCTTTGTCTCGGTATGGAAAAATTGTCTCTCCCATTAAAAAGATCGCTATCGGTGGTGGGTCGCCCTTATTGAAGCATGTCGTTTCATTTAGGCGGTTCGTCTACATGGTAGTGAATGATGATGTTGATATGGATCTGTCTTTGCACTTTCGGGCGGATGATTATGATTACATCATTTACGTGACATCGGGTAACATGAAATGTTTTAGTTGTGGCCAAACGGGTCATTTAATTCGTGCTTGTCCCGGGAAAAGTTCAAATAATGTGTCAGGTGGGTGGTGACGTCAGAAGTGATGTTGTTGTTGTTAGTGCTGAAGCAGGGCCGGTTGACGAGGCTCCGGGTGGGTCAGGGACAGGGTTACACGTCTCAGAGGCTAGAACTAGAAGTGATGTTGTTCCTGTGATCGCTGTAACGGAAGAAGCTGCGGTTGAAAGTACAGCTTCTGGTGTTACATTAGTTGTGTCTAATGTTCAGGCTGGGGGAGCCGTTACTGAGGCAGAGAAGCATTTAAACGATGCTCTCGATGTTGAGCTGCAGCCTACTGTGGGTGACGGCATTCCAACAGAAACGGCGCAGGCCGATTTTAAAGTCCCTTTAAAGAGGAGGAAGCCTGATAGAACTGGGACTGATAGACACGCGAAAAAATCAGATACAAGTGACTTGTACGATGACACGGAAAGTGATAGTGCTTCATCTGATTCAAGTGTTTGTCTTTCTCAGAGTGATTTTTCTGGTCATTATGAGGTTGACGATATCAAATTGTTTCTTAGAGCTACTAAGAATAAAAGGGGTGTGCGCATCAATGAATTTTTTCCTAATACAGGACAGTTTGTTGAGAATACTAAGGCTTTTATGATGGAGGGATCCTTTACAAATAAAGAGGTCTACAGGTTAAAAAAAATAGTGAGGAAACTTAACTCCGAGTGCAGCAATGAGGATGGGGGGGGGGAACCTAATTCCATGACTTTTAGTGGGTCTTTTTTGTGGACATTGTTTTTCTTTTATTTCTTTTCTTTAAGTATGTGTCACGCTAATGTTGCTACTCTGAATGTGAATGGTGCCAGAGATATGTATAAAAGAGCAGCATTGTTTGAAGTAATTCATCAGAAAAAAATTGATGTTATGCTGTTACAAGAGACACATACTGATTTTAATAATGCTGCTGATTGGGCAGTAGAATGGAATGGGGTTGCTGTTCTAAGCCACAATACCACAATTAGTGGTGGAGTTGCTGTTCTCTTCGCTAAGGGTTTCAGCCCACACTCTTATCAGGTCGAAGAGGTTATTAAAGGTAGACTTTTAAAAGTAAGAGCCTCTTTTGAAAATGTTGTCTTTGTTTTTATTTGTGTGTATATACCAACTTCAGTTGTTGAGAGAATGCTTTTTTTAAGTACTCTGTCTTCGGTCTTACAAAATGTTGCTGTTGACGAGTATTTAATTTTGGGTGGTGATTTTAATTGCACAGAGTCTAATCTGGACAGGAATCATGTGGAACCTCATTTACCTTCACGTCAGCGTCTTGTTCAGTTAAAAAAAACACATGAATTAGTTGATATTTGGAGGCAGCTTAATGGAGAAAAAAGGCAATACACTTGGTCTCATGCTCGTGATAATACAATTTCTTTAGCAAGACTGGATAAGTTTTATGTTTTTAAACATCATGGCAGTATTGTTGAGAGCTGTTCTATTATTCCATCAGGTCTTTCGGATCATAGTATGGTGCAGTGTGGTATCTGTTTAAATTCTATTAAGCCAAAGAGTGCCTATTGGCACTTAAATACCACTTTATTGGACGACAAGTGTTTTAGGGAAAGTTTTAAGTTTTTTTGGAGTATGTTTAAAACTACAAAGAATTCTTTTAGTACACTGCAGCAATGGTGGGACTTTGGGAAAGTCCAGATAAAGCAACTGTGTCAGCAATACTCTCAGAACGTCACTAGAGAGGTAACCCTGAGTTTGAGCTCCTTAGAGACTGATATTGTAAATTTGCAAGAATTGGCTCATTTGCCTGAGGTGGAGTCTCTTATAAAAAATAAGAAGACTCAGTTATCTGACCTTTTAGGTGTCAAAACGCAGGGTGCTCTGGTCAGGTCACGTTTTCTAAGCATAAATGAAATGGATGCACCATCAAGGTTTTTCTTTAGCTTGGAAAGGAAAAATGGGCAGAACAGAGCTATTCATGCTTTGCGTTCTGAATCTGGAGCCTTGCTGACTGACCCTAAGGATATCCGTAAGAGAGCAGCCAATTTTTATGAGGTTTTATATAAAAATGAACTGGGTCCAGATTATAGGTGTGACAGTGCTTTTTTTGAAAATCTTCCTCAAGTGGCAGAGGAAGTGAACGCAAAGATCTCAGGTGCTGTGACCATGGGGGAACTGGTTAAAGCCCTCCAAAGCATGGCGCTAGGAAAAGCACCAGGGATTGATGGTCTGCCTGTTGACTTGTATAAGTCCCTTTGGTCAGAGATTGGAGAGGACTTGCTAGAGGTACTGAATGACAGTCTAGCCGGAGGGCTTCTGCCGTTGAGTTGCCGTAGAGCGGTCCTGACTCTCCTACCCAAGAAGGGTGATCTGACAGACATCAAGTGCTGGCGGCCGGTCTCCCTTCTGTGCAGTGACTACAAGCTACTGTCTAAGGTCTTAGCTAATCGATTGGCAGAGGTTATGGACCAGGTAATTCATCCTGACCAGACATACTGCGTCCCGGGAGGTCAATTTTTGATAATGTTTTTTTGATTCGTGATCTTCTTGATGTCTCTAAGAGGCTAAATTTAGATTATGGCTTAATATCATTAGATCAAGAGAAAGCCTTTGATCGTGTTGAGCACATTTATTTATGGAGAGTTCTGGAAGCTTTTGGTTTTTGCAAAACATTTATAGATCAGGTGAAAGTTCTCTATAGTGACGTTCAGAGCATTCTCAAGGTCAACGGTGGTCTGTGTGCTCCCTTTAAAGCCTGCAGAGGTATTAGACAGGGGTGTTCCCTTTCTGGCATGCTCTATTCTTTGGCCATAGAGCCTTTATTACAGCAAATTAGGTTGAAACTTGAAGGTATTTCTTTGCCAACATGTTATTGTAACTTTTCACTATCAGCGTATGCTGATGATTTAGTAGTTATGATTAGTAAGCAAAGTGATGTGCAGGTTTTATTTGAATTGCTTGGAGATTTTAAAACCTTGTCTTCTGCTAAGGTAAATTGGAATAAGAGTGAAGCCCTTCTGATGGGAAGCTGGGAAAGTGGAAAGCCACAACTCCCTTCTGGTCTACAGTGGGGAAAAGAAGGATTTCGTTATTTGGGGGTTTTTCTGGGTGAGGAGACAGTAGTACAGAAAAACTGGGAAGGTTTAATTGAAAAAGTTAAAGGACGCCTAGACAAGTGGAAGTATTTGGCTCCAAAATTGTCATATAGAGGACGCATTTTAATTGTTAACAACCTGGTGGCGTCTTCCTTATGGCATAGGTTTGCCTGTCTAGATCCTCCACTGCAATTACTTTTAAAAATTCAGACTCTTATGGTGAACTTTTTTTGGGATAGGTTACATTGGGTTTCACAAAATATATTGTTTTTACCAAAGGAGGAGGGTGGCCAAGGACTAATGCATCTTCAAAGCAGAATTGCAGCCTTTCGGTTGCAGTTTGTACAAAGACTGCTGGATGGACCTTCAGACTGCAACTGGCGTGCTGTTTCATGTCTGATTCTACGTAGTTTTGCAGGTTTGGGACTGGACAAAGCACTTTTCCTAATGGATCCCCTAAAACTGGACATCTCTAAGTTGCCAATTTTTTATAGGAATACTTTTAAAGTTTGGAGTCTTTTTGTTGTTCAACGTCCAGAGAATTCACCTTCTCTTTTCTGGTTACTGGAGGAGCCTTTAATCTATGGCTCTCGGTTGGATTTAACGGACAGTTCATTTTTTCCTGGACTCAATAGGGTGCTGGTGGGACATGATGTTATTATCCTGAGTCAGCTACTGAACATTGTAGGGGCGGATTTTAAGAATGAAGCAGCTCTAGCTCAACACTTGGGAATCAGGTCTATTCGTCTGGTTACCCGGTTGCTCATGAAATGGAAAGCTGCTCTTGAAACAACTGAAATGGAAATGTTAACAGAATATTGTGAAGGTTCTTGTGTTGCAAATCCCAAAGACTCTTTTCCTTGTTTATCTTTGTCTATAAATGTTGAAGGGATTATTTCCCCTGTTTTTACAAAGTCTGCATCTCTGTGTAAAGATTTTTTTTTAAGTGCCGGTAAATCTTTGTACAGGTCTTGTGTTTTGGTGTTTAGCAAAAATGTCCTAAGTGTAAGAGTTGATACTCCCTGGCGTGATGTTTTTAAACTGGATGAAGGCGTAAGGCCTGAATGGAGTTCTTTGTATAAACCACCGTTGACCAAGAGAACAGGTGATTTACAATGGAAGATCATTCATGGCGCTGTTGCGGTTAACGCTTTTGTCTCAGTTTTAAACCCTGAGGTTGACTCTGGATGTCCTTTTTGCTCTACTAGAGAAACTATTTTTCATGCGTTTATGAATTGTTGTAGACTACAACCTTTGTTTGAAGTTGTAAGCGATGTTTTTATGAGGTGCAATGAGACTTTTTCTCTGGAGACGTTCATCTTGGGGTACAAGTATGTGAAGAAAAAAAGGGTTGTCTGTCAGCTTCTGAATTTTGTTCTAGGCCAAGCAAAACTGGCCATTTATTTAAGTAGGAAAAAGAAAATAGAACAGAATCTAAATCAGAACATGGTTGCCTTGTTTTTTAACTTGGTGAAGTCAAGAGTTATGGTAGATTTTTTATATTATAAGTCCATTGATGATTTTGTTACATTTGAATGTATTTGGTGCTACAAGGAGGCTCTGTGCTCTGTTTTTGAGGGTAAATTGATTTTTGTGCTGTGAGTTTTTTTTATTTTCTTTATTTACTTTTTTCATTTATTTTGTATACATACTTTGGTGTAGAAGTCTATGGTAAATACTAGGTAATGTCTTGTAAACTGTGTTGTAATAAAAGTTTTGTTAAAAATCAAAATCTCTCTCTCTCTCTCTCTCTCTCTCTCTCTCTCTCTCTCTCTCTCTCTCTCTCTCTCTCTCTCTCTCTCTCTCTCTCTCTCTCTCTCTCTCTCTCTCTCTTTGCATTTACTTAACGGTCCTTGCTCCTTTTACCATCTCTCTCTCTTTCTTTGTCTTCTATTACATGTATCTAAGCGGTTTAGTGCTTTGCATCAGCACTCAAAGAGCTTTGTACATCTCCCTTCCAGAATATTTAATGAAAATTTTCAGACTTTTGTCCACATTTGACCTCTCCTTTCTGTCTCCTCCCTTCCCCTCTTCTGATGGTGGTGTCGAGAACGCCTTTTGTCTTCTTCACACTATAGGACTTGAGCACTTATTTGAGGATCAAATCTGGCCAAGTTCACATTCTGAAGGGTCAGAAATAATCTTGCTTCCTAATATTACACCAGACTGTCTCCATGCCATTATTTACGCTATAGTCTTAAAGACAAAGAAACATTTTATCAAAGTCATCGTTACATCGTTGCACTTCGACTTTCGTCGACTTTCATTGAATCAATCACTCAGCCAAATAGTTCAAATATACTGATTCATTTTGGGTCAAAATAAGTGCTGAATTCAGAATCGCATATTAGCATACTACTCTTACTTTTTCTACCATAGATGGCACCATATGGTAAAAGTGCTACGTTTGGTATGCTAGTATGCGTTTCTGAATTCATTGGTTCAGTTGCCCCCTATACGCTCAGTGTCTGAATTCACTCACTTATTTTCATTCACTCATTCAGTGGAGTAATGGGTGAGTCATTGAATTATTCTTTTAACCGATTCATTTAAAACAGTGATTCATTCCAGAACATAACTGCCTATGTAGATTGTTTCAGATCAATCACAATCCGGGTAATTTTCGCCTACTGTTTTATGAATACTAAGATTTCAGACATACTATTCTCTTGGTGTACTGTTTTTCGCCTACTATATAGGGATGCAAGCGTTTTCAGATGCAGCCAGTGTCTCCTGGGATACCAAGTGGAAGTTCATATTCTCTGATTGAAATGCTGACAGAGATTTGGACAGATTGGTAGATTGTGCAGGATATCCAGAGAAAATATCATTCTTAGCCGCAACCCCCTATAGATGACTGACAGATGCTGTACAGTCTTTAACCACACCCCTTTCTTTGACTGATGGGACGTGTTTCATATCCATCTCAGTGTGTAGAGAGCTCTAATTTTTGCCTCCCACGGATTTGATTGGCAGTAATAAGCCTTCGGCTTTCGTTTCCTGACTGCCCGAGAGAGAGAGAGAGAGAGAGAGGAGAGAGAGAGGAGAGAGAGAGAGAGAGAGAGAGAGAGAGAGAGAGAGAGAAGAGAGAGAGAGAGAGAGAGAGAGAGAGAGAGAGAGAGAGAGAGAGAGAGAGAGAGAGAGAGAGAGAGAGAGAGAAGGAGAGAGAGAGAGGAGAATGAGAAAACCAGACACAGGAAACGCATCACTGAACCCTGACAAACAGCTCCACGATCCGTCTTTCCCATCACCCCATGATTACACTATGAACTTGACCTGCCCTTTGGGATGGTTTTGATATGTGGAAACACTTTTGTTTTAGCTGTCAGCATCTTCTAGAGGGTTTTTCCCAGAGTTGCCATTTTCCCACAGTCACTTTTATAGTACACACAGAGGTACCGGCGACTGCAGCTCTGTTTGAAACACAATGGGCTCTTGCTCTTCACGCAATGAGACTCTATGCAAAGAGCTTTGAGACCAGCTTAACCAGACAAACAAAACTTTGCTGTGTAGGGCTACCTCAGGCCTTTGTGAGTTTTTGTGAATAATGTATTATTTACAGTCTTCCCTCACTTTTGATCTCTCGCTCCCTCTTTCTCTTCCTCACTGACTTGTTTTTTTAATCTCTTACGTGCTGATATGCGCTGGTATCATCTTTTACCCTTCATTAAATATTTTGTACTTACCAAGGGCTTTCGTAGCACTGATCACATTAGCTATGCTGGGGGAGAAAAAGAGCTTGCATAAGAAAGCCAAGTGGGAGAGGTAGATACACAGAAAGAGGGGGAGAGAGAGAGAGATAGCCAGGGGGCAGAAAAAGAAAGACCAACAACGGCCTTTACAAGCACATCTGTATTTTTTTATTTTTTATTTGCAGTTGGGTGTTTGGATAAAGCAGAGTGTGAAAAGCGAAAGGGAAAAGTGAGAGAATTAACTATATTCAGAATAGTATACTATTATTGTACTATTTCTGCAGAAGCTTAATTTAAACAGAATGAAATTTCTATTAAGCAACACTTTATTTTACATTGTTACATTCTGACACTGTATGTAACATGTACCTATTGTAGTAATAACAGTAAATTATGCATAATTACATACAACTAACCCTAACTCTAACCCTCCACTCAAAGTCCCTTCATAGATATCACACATTTAAATTTCATTCACTTTACCTTACTAAACATATCTAATCAGTATTAATACATATATTTAATGAGTCTAACATAAAATGTTTAACTAGTGTCACCTATGAAATTTATTTCAGTTTGATCAACTCAATTTAGTTAGATTTAGGAAAGAGGAGCGCCTTCTGTGCATGTAAGTACATTGTGTGAATTAATATTACTCAGTACATAAATGTATATTATGTTCTTATTTTTAGGACCAAAAAAGTCGTCATGAAAAGAAACTTCACCCTAACGGTTTTGTAACAAAATATCCGTCGCTATTTCTGTTAAATTGTGACTTTAAGTTTTGTTGCATTGTCACGTTATTTGTGATGACAAGTAAACATATTTTTCACCTGAGTTTCATTATCATAATGCACTTTTTTACATGTTTTACATAACATTAGATTGACCCATATGCATGGAATATCTGAATAATGGTATAACAGTCACTTAGAAATTGCTCAATTTCGCAAATAATTTAAAAGAAAATGCAAGTAACACAATGAATTAAACGGGATATTTTGAAAGACTGATATAGTATTTTCTTGTAAAACATACTCCAATAATTTTTGTTTTTACATTGGTTTTATATTTGCCAAAATGAGTAGAATACTTCACCTTCTATTTTCAGTGTGATTATTTGATCTTTGTTTAAAACTTAAAATCCAGTTATTCACTGCAAAAATAAATAACCAATGTTATTTCCAAGATGATAACTTTTTTGTTAAGGTTTTGTGACAACAATGAAGCATGCGACTTGAGATGTTTGAAATGTTTTATATTGCATACTGCATAGTACATACTTCACAATACAGTAAATAGTATTACACAGTACTGTAGGTAGCTGCTGATACTTTGTATGCATGGAAGAGCCTGTATATGATAATTATGTTGTGGCATCACAAACAGACACTGACATACTGATGTGCTTCATTTGCATTTTTACACACACACACACACACACACACACACACACACACACACACAACACACACACACACACACACACACACACACACACACACACACACACACACACACACACACACACACACACACACACACACACACACACACACACACACACACACACACACACACACACACACACACACACACACACACACACACACACACACACACACACACACACACACACACACCTCACCCGTCTCCTGTATCTGGTGGGGTTAAAGATTGTCCCTCAATAGCATCTTAGAGGAAGAATTAATGTCTATTCTTCTATTTTTCTGGACTTCGAGCACATGTTTGCTGATTAGGCATGTTGGCTTGCCAGGCACTGAATCACACATGTGCAACCATATGCTTAGAAACCTTGACTAATTTACTAGTTAAACATGTCTGTGTGTGTTTGTCAGCGTACACTGTAAAGTGCATTATTATATTGATCACTTTCAGTAAGTGCTGGAAAACTGTGTGAATATTAATGATAAAAGTAGGGCTGTCACAATTAAGAAATGTTTGACTGGCAATTTATTGTCCTATAAATAATAATAATTTGCCTGCATTATTCACGTCTCTTTGAAATATTATTACATTTTGAAATAAATGTTTCTATGTGAGTATATTTTAAAATGTAATTTATTCCTGTGATGCAAAGCTGAATTATCAGCATCATTACTCCAGTCTTCAGTGCCCTTCAGAAATCATTTTAATATGCAGATTTGATGCTCAAGAAACATTTGTGATTATCAATGTTGAAAACAGTTGTGCTGTAAACAACATTTATTTGAAATAGATTTTTTTATAATTATTTTGTCACTTTTGATCAATTTAATGTGTTCTTGCTGAATAAAAGTATTTTTTTTTTTTAAAAACGTTTAAATGGAAGTGCATATAGTATAGTTAGTATTAGTATTTTAGTAATGCAATAGTAATATATTTCCCCCCCTAATTGCTTCTGGTTTAACAAAAAACATAGCCATTAAGGACTTTGAGTTTGTTTATGAAGTTGAAAGTACACAATGACCTGTGATTGACATTATAATGAATTCATGGAGCTTCCTGTAACAATGACAATGATCCGTGTATAAAATGGCGGGATGTGCTCAACATCTCTCTTCACCTGTCCTCCACAGCTGCGTCCAGCTTCAGCTTCTGTCGGACTGCGCTGGACCACACAGTCTCAGCAGAGGAGCTGAACTATCAGCTGCCACGCAGGGCCGGGGGCAACCTTACCTGGCATGAAGGACGCGGGCAGAGGGTGACGAGGAGGACCGTCAAACTGCTTCAGCAGCCCGGCACAGAAGGAATACAGGTACACAAGCACACTCACCACAGGAGAGAAAGTCACATCTCACTGCCATCTTAAAGGGGTCATGACATGGATTTTTTTAATTATTTTAATATGGTCCTTGAGGTATACTTATAATGTTAGTAAAGCTTTTGCGAAAAAAAAAAATATATATATATATATATGCGCAAAAACTATTATTTTCAACTCTCATTCTGACTCTTTGTATAAAATGATCCGTTTTTAAGGGGTGGCTCCGTTAAGGCTTGTCAGTAGCCTTACGTTATTGCATAGGAAACAGTATCAATGCCCACTCGTTATTGGACGCGAATAAGTGTTTGAAAACATTATCTATATAAAACCGTCATTTTCAGACAAAGCTTTATGAAATAATTTGCTTAAGGTTTGTGATACTGCTGTCAGATCCAATATCGCTGACTTCTTCAACTTTCAACAAGAGTTTCTTTATGAACTCTTCATTACATTTACAAAACAATCTGTAGTCAAATGCTCCGAACAAACATAAAATCCTCCGACGCGATCCATGGCGCCATTAAAATAAACCATCCACTTGTTTCAGACACTGGGATCCTTCTAAAGTCTGTATAGAGACGCAAAACAAGCTGTTTAAACTGGACATTTCAAAGTTAAGTATGTCAGAAACTGAGTGCACATCTGTATACTGTATCCAGTGTAGACAGCGTCAGGGATTATAATGGGCTCTAATATGCTTTTGTCACGACATGACGTCTACATCCAGTGAAGGCAAATGTCAGGCGTTAAGCGACTGAACGCCAGTGGGCGGGGCCTATGGTGCGATAACGTAAAACTATTCGTCGATGTCTTGCTGGAGGCGGTCATATGCAAATGAGTTTGCCAGTGTGACATCACAGATCCTGCAATACCAAAACGAGCCGCTTGATTAAATAAATGCTTTGTTTATAATGAGGAGGACATTTTAAGCTCTGAAACTTAAAGGATGTTTTAATGGTACAAATACCTCTTATATATGTCAAAAGATCAGGGCCAATTTAATTTCTCATCTCATGACCCCTTTAACTGTTTCCTTTGGAGTTTCAGAAGAGATCTCAATAATGTGCACAGATTTGCCTTATTTTCAATTAACTATATAACATTTTTAACTTCTTGATTCTGTTAATGGCTGCCAACAGTTGTATTTCTTTATAACCTTTACAAGGACAAAGCTCTGAAGGTCATGCAGACGTTTGCTTGTTTACAGCATTGGTGATATTTCATGTTTTCAGCTGCTGTGTGTAAACTTCTCCTCTGATCTATTTGTCAGTGCTAGCTCTTCTTACCCACTGCACACCAAAACCATCATAACAGGCTTATACTCCACCTGTCATGATGAGGAAAATGCACCTCTGATGTCTGGATATTATAGCATCTCATTATAAGAGCCATTAGCCAAGAATCAGGCTAAGCTTGATCTGAAGTGTCTCATATTACGCATGGTTTTTCTATTACCAGAGACAAATGAGAGGCGTACTTGAAATTAATTAGTCCCTCTTTGTATGCAAGCATCGACCTTGAGACACATAATCATTTCATAATAAAATATTTTCACCCTGATTTTAACTACTAGATTTGATTAACACGTTCCTTACACTCTGTCTGTTATTTTGCGAATAATTGATTTGAATGGAGTGAATTGGAAAAATATCCTTTTGTAATGTCACCTTAAAACAAAGGCTTAGTGGAGTGGCTGAGCACACGCTACTCTCATCCACTCCACTAAGCCTTTGTATTATATGGTAAACATTTTTTTTTCCGGTTGACGGTGAACTGTGAGTGTAAATGGAGCTGCTCTGGTGTTCTGAGAATCACAGATTTTATGCATCTGTCCTGGTCTCAGGATTGTATGTTAATAATTGGAGAAGGTCACTGGCATGTATTCAAGCACACAGGCTCACAGCTAACTGATAAAATTCAAGGTTATGATGGCAACTAAAATAAAGAGCAAACTTTAAATCAGGTTTTTAACACTTGAATTACAAATTGTGGGAGTCTTTCAGATTTTGTTTCTGCAGAAGGTTTTATGGCACCCTAATTTTGCTAAAATAGGACCTATTATGTTTTTTTATGTTTTCAACTTTCTTTAGTGTGTAATGTTGCTGTTTGAGCCTGAAAAAGTCACTCCAAATGGAATTATTCTCTATATCAGTTAGCACTGTTTCTGAACCTTTTCTAAACATGCAACGCAGTTGACCAATCACAACACACACTGATCTAGCCGACCAATCAGAGTACATTGCATGTTTCAGAAGGAGGGGCTACATAGATACTGAAACTAAACAGTGTTATTGACAGATTTAAATTTCAGTTTCTCAAATGCATTGTAAGCCTAAAAGCTGGAATACACTACACAATTTGTAGTCAGTTTTTAGTAGAGAAGAGCAGAGAAATCTAGACGTGTCATACTGTACATGACATTGATATTAAAATGGGCAGTCTTCGCAGTGTCCGAAATTTGTCACTATTTATTCATTTTATAACATTTTCATTGGATAGCATCCATATTGAAATTAAATGAAAGCATACAGAAGATTGGTGTGTAAACAGTAGCACAGGTAGGTCAAAAAACACTTGAGGAGAGGCGTTAGAAAGAGCGAAAATTAAACAACAGACACAAATATTATCGTACTTTACCAGTGAAGACAACAGAAAAATCATCACCTGTACAACCGAAGAATCAGAAAGTCTGAAGCCAGAAGACAAAAAGCAAAGACAAAAAAAGAGCATAAACACCAGTAATTTTGTTGGCCAGGTAAGGGAATTCATTATTGTGTAGACTACTCTCTAAAACTCAAGAGACAATCATGCCTATCCAAGACAATCTATGGCAGTGCAGGGATGGGCAAACTTGATCCTGGAGGGACACTGTCTTTGCAGAGTTCAGCTCCAACAAACCAACCTGAACAAGCTAATCAATGTCTTCAGGATTACTAGAAGGCTACAGACAGGTGAGTTTCATTAGGAATGCAGCTAAACTCTGCAGGACAGTGTCCCTCCAGGACTGAGTTTCCCATCCCTTGTCTAACACCATTGATACTTAAAAAATACACGTAGAACATTGATGCTAACGCTAGCTAAATAACTACTTGTTTACACTGAAAAGAACAGTGTAAACTATATCAGATTGAAACATAATGGGGAATTTCCATAAAATGTTAAAGCATACTACCCATAGGTAATTGCACAAGACAGTTTGTACTCAGCTTGAGCTTTTTGTAAAAATATTTCCTCACTGATGTTCTAAATTAAAAAAAAAAAGTAAATATTCTTTTAACATCCTGGACGCTGACAATCGCTATTATTATATCATATAACCTACAGCCATGTGAGACACAACCTGGTATTATGCAGAATGTTGTGTAATCATTTAGCTGAAGTCAAGCTGTCCTGCTGTCTAATTGGCTGTCTCACAAGCCCAGTCTCCAATGACATTATGACACAGTGATAGAAAATACTGGGTGGTCATGAATCCATCATTACCAGATCATATTCTTAGATTAAACTTCCATTACACATGATTGCTCTTGGCATTAGTTGTGGGTATAGAGTCCAGTTACAGCTGCAAAATGATTTTCTTTGGAAGATATTATGTTGTGGCTTATTCTGACAAGGCTTATCTCATGTGGCCAGTCCTGGCATGAAAATGAGTTCTGCTGATGGGATTTGTGTTAAAGATAACATTAATTTACTGTATTTGGCTGAAGACTGGTGAGGGAATGATTAGGGATAAACCTTTGCTATTTCAAGGTGAGCAAAAGTGTCAGTTTGCTGTTGGCAAGATTGTCAAGGATAGAAATAATTAGGACGACCAAGACCATGACTAATGAACTATGTACGAGAATGGTTTCACAAGCAGTTTATTTAATTGCCTACAAGATGTTCTTGTTTTGTTGTTTTGAATCTCATTACGAAACACATTCTTCAGAAGATATAAAAAAAAATGAGGAGTGACTGGTTGAGGGAACTCGTGATGCGTCGATGGCGCTTTGGGAACGCCCCTGCGTGATTTTGTCTGAAGCACATTTGTCAACTAGTCCAACGGCGAGAGTGAACGTATGCAAATGCATTGCAAATGGATCTCACGGGAGGGTTTGAAACGGGCCCCGCCCTTTCTCAACCTTTACCCGTGGGATCCAGTGCTCTCTCTCCGGAGTTGGAAGCCCGCCCGTCCCGCTAGAGGCACCGGTGCTTCAGCTGTCTAGTTCCAAGGAACTAGATGTGCTGAGCGTCGAAAGTAGAGCAACCACTTTCCAGTTATCTTTCACCAGCATCGGCATCATCCCTGAAGTCCCCAATGCTGTCCACTAAGCCATTAACCCTCTGGGGACCAAGGTGTTTTTGGGGCCCTTGGGATGTTTTGACATGCACTGACATTTGTGCTTTTTTCAATTATTTATAAACATGTTAATGGCAAAGGTGTAAATTCGCTCTATATAGCACAAACGGGGCTACCATAATATGTGAGCAACATGTATGTACATGTTTGTATTTTTGAGAGAATATTGTCTATGCATGGTTATTGAAAAAACTAAAAATTAAAGTTTCTGAAATAAGGCCACAAAACACATACTAAATATGTGTCCACAAGACTTTTGACTAATGGAAGTTGTCGCCTAGAGTTTTTGCTTCAAAATGATCTGAAAATCATCCTGCCTAATCATTCACATAACACTATAGATTGATTAAAATTGTGAAAAACATTTTTTTGTTTGCCAAGGCAATATGCGAATGGGTGTCAACTGCCCAGCCCCCTTGTGAATAATTAGTTGGTTCACACCTGAGAAGACAAAGACCTGCATAGTAATGACTGCATAGTAATGACTGCATAGTAATGAGCCTTTCATTCAGGTGTGAGAAAGAATGCAAGGACCCCAAAGAATGCAAGAACAAAATCTATACACACACACACACACACACACACACACACACACACACACACACACACACACACACACACACACACACACACACACACACACACACACACACACACACACACACACACACACACACACACACACACACACACACACACACACACACATATATATATATATACATACACATGCCTTCACACTATGGCTATATTACAGGCATACCAGACTGACCTGCTGTGGGACCTGGAGACTAGCTAGGGGGCGGGGCCTGATGTGGTTTGAGAACTGCGTCGGGCCACCGATCTGTTTTTCCAAGCCATTAAAAACACCGCCCGTGCTATTGGATGGTCAATGGCTGCTAATGTGGCTTCGGAGAGGCACCTTTGGTTAAATTGATCTTCTATTAAGGACAAAGATAAATATTTTCTGTTGGATGCCTCCTGGCTTCTGACCGATCTGAGGAACGTTCTGTTGCCGAAAAAGGCTTTGGCAAAGAAGAGGTCCTGATGCTCATGGAGCAGATCGTGACTCAAATCAGATCCAAGGACTGGTTTGTCACGATAGATCTGAAAGACGCATACTTCCACGTCTCCATCCTTCCACAACACAGGAAGTTCCTAAGGTTCGCTTTTGGGGACAAAGTCTACCAGTATCGGGTTCTTCCATTCGGTCTAGCTCTATCACCCTGCACATTTACGAAATGTGTAAATGGGGCTCTAGCCCCGCTCAGGCTGCAGGGCATATGTATTCTGAAATGGAAGCTTTAGCGTTAAGTTCTGCCACATCTGCTACATCTCTTATTATTTCCTCATCTATCCAATCATGTCTAATACTTGCAGTATAAAAGACCGGTACTTACACATGGCGACAGTGGCTCAGTGGTTCATGTAGATTGTCTACAAACCGAAAGGTTGGTGGTTCAATCCCCGGTTCCACCTGACCAAGTGTCGAGGTGTCCATGAGCAAGACACCTAACCCCAGCTGCTCCCGACGAGCTGGATGGCGCCTTGTATGGCTGACACCGCCGTCGATGTATGAATGTGTGTATGAATGAGTGAATGAGAGGCAATCTGTAAAGCGCTTTGGTCTGTTGAAAGCGCTATATAAATGCAGTCCATTTACCATTTACCTCCATCCTCCCCACCACCACCAGGATGATTCCTTCCCCTCCATCCTCCCCACCACCACCAGGATGATTCCTTCCCCTCCATCCTCCCTACCACCACCAGGATGGTCCCTTCCTATACCTCCCAGGGGGTCGGCTGCGCCCCTGCTTTCGTCTTCATGCAGTAAATGCAGAGTCCGGACCTTAGGATTGCGAGCTATGGCCGCGAACTTTAGAACTTTATTGCTTGCTGGGCTATCAATAAATGTAATTATTGTTACAGTATTTATTCTCCCAAGTCTTTCTGGTAGAACTATATAGATGACTGACTTATCCAAGCGGAGTTGGAACAACTGGCGGTTTGGCATCGAGATGTCTTTCTCGCGCATATGAAGAAATTGTGGTTGAGGTTGAATGCCAAAAAAAGTGTACTCTCTCTCAAGCACAGAGGACCACCTTTCTTGGTGTCGTGTGCAGGGGCGTAGCACAAGATCCCGGGCCCTATGCATAGGCAGTCCTTATGGGCCCCCCCCCAAAAAATGAAATCTTAAACATGCCCTTTTTGTTTTGTACATTAACAAAAAGCTCTATTCATAATAAAACACAAACAAAACTTGTGTCACTAGTCATTTTTATCTGGAGAAAATGTTCTGCCAGAACATACATTTTCAGATTATAATTTGGTTATATGTAATCTGAGGTAAAGGCTAAATAAATAAACTGTACACTAATAATGCTGTTTGCATACAAAACTTCATTATAATAGAACATTTGAAACATGTTTAATTTTAAATTAATAGGCTATAATATCTAATATTATCAATAATAGGCTAATCAGTGTCATTCATATGTAGCTTGGTATCTCTAGCTACAGTGAAACTTGAAAAATTAAAAAAATTCTGCTCTTTCATTGGATTGTCTCAGTTCATTTTTAGCACTAACGATCGCGGAGATATTCAAGCAGTTTAGCACTATAAATTTCGTGTTCTGGTTTGTGCTCACCTTTCTTTGAAAATAAGTCAGTAACCAATTGTTTCCCCACACTTAGTTTTCTTTCCTTCTCCTGTCTTTCCTTTCTTTTTTGGTGGCCTGATTTAGCTTTCTTTGAGAAAGATATTTCTACAGCGCTCAACGAGATGCAGCTCAACTAACATTACAAAATGCGTGCAGATGGACTAAACCATTTGGCGCATTAGCAAGGGGTGGGACCATAGACCGTCAATTAATCAATCAACCAAGTTATTCAGTTAATACACTAACTTTATATTTCATCTGACATTCATTATGAAATTTAATTAAGAAATGAAAATATCAAGGTAAAATAAAATATATTCCAGACTTTTCAAGGGCCCTCTCTCCACTTGGGGCCCTGGTAATCAGTACTGGTTTTACCCCCAGTCCGACGCCCCTGGTCGTGTGGGATTCAGTGACAATGAGGGTCGTGCTCTCACCTGCTCTTGTTGCTTCGATCCTCACAGTTGCTTCACGTCCGTCACCAACGGACGTCCCTCAAATGCCTCTTGGCCCAATTGGCTAAGACCCACCCATTCGTTTACTATTGACCAACGGGGCTCGTTGTTATGGGAAGGAGGAGGCGGAAACCGGCGAACATTCACACATTTTAATGACAAAATAAAACAAATACAAAGTCCCTCACGGTCGACTGCCGCCCCACATAATAAAACAAAACATCAAATAAAATGCAGGCCTGTCCTCTCTCGATCTTCACCGTCGTCGCTCCTCCTTTTATGCTTCCGCTCCTCCGTGAGAGATGCGAGACCGGCCTCACTCACGCCGTTCTATCACGTCCCTTGGCCTCGATCGTCCTGCTCGCCACACAGACTTTTGCCTAATCCAGTCGGTAAGACAGCGATAACATATTTTTTAGACATGAAGGCTTTGAGTGTTGTACTTTGCTCGGGTTATAACGAAAAGGATTTTTTTAAATCGCTTAAAACAGATGCGATAGCTGATTCGAACGAGTGATGTTAGACGGCGACATCCATCTTTGTAATGTAGGTAAAATCCCAGCGCTGTCGTCATCGTGTAAAGCCCGCCCCAACGCTTCTGATTGGTGCCGCGATTTCTGCGGACTGGAAATGGACTTGAATGAGCTCTTTGCCAGACTAACTTTCAGAGCAATTCTAAATTTGCCGGAAGTTGTCTGGGTTTTCCCAGGCTAACAGTGTGTAACTTTTTTAGATTTTTATTTATCTATATTAAATCTTCCAAACTTTGTCATTGCTTTACCCAAATACGCTTTAATAAACTTAATGATGATTTATATAGTTTCAATCTTTCCAATTTCATGGGAAATTACATATAGATGTGTCATTCGCCCGTCCGTGTCACATCATGCCGTTTTATATTATACATAAAGGCCAAAAGATACATTGTGTAGCTTTAATATTTCCCTAAATGGGGGCTGAAACAAATCTAATAGAACAGGGGTAACATTATCTTCCCTATCTTGCCTTCACTTGAATACAACATCTCACAGGAATGTTTTCACTAATAATACCTCAGCAATGGATGCTACTGAGCCCCTATAGACACACGGCGATGAAAATAAAATATGAGAAGGGAGAAAAAAATTGCAATGCTTCTGCGTTCTCACGCAAATGTTTTGCGTTCCCCCCAGAAACTTTGCATTCGTTCGCAAAACCTTTGTGTTCACCCAAGGACTTTTGTGTTTGTTTGCAAAGAACCCACAGTTTTGCAAGCTCTGGTTGCTATCGGTCATGTTGCCAGAAATTACCAACTTTCATTGATAGTGAATAGTTTCTGGCTGCTTTTGCTGTGTGAATTTGTGATTCTGAAGTACATTTGAACTTCTGTTGGTGTAAAGTCTTTTATGCACATGATATTACAGATGAAAAGGCAGAGAGAGTGAGAAAGACAGACTAAATATGGGATTAATGGGAAGAGGAAAAGAAGTAAACTGTCTGATTCCTTCATGGGAACAATGCCAGAGCACATTCAAATGTTGTTTAGCATGCAGTGAGTTTAGTCCATTAAAGCAGAGCTGTGATGAGGATACCTGAGGCTGACAGCCAGAGGAGATTGGCCTCCAGATTTGTTTAGTTTCCTCATTACTGTGAAGGTTACCGACCCCATCAGCGGCGCAAAACAATTTCGAAAAGCACACAGATTACCAAAAGTCAGCAAACTTGGCCAGTCTGCCATAATTAGGCTGAATAGCTCAATCTTTTTCACATCAGCATGCAGTTGTTAGTTAATCTCAGATGAATGAATGAATGAATTCTAATAAAAATGAGAAAGATGATTCGAATTGTGAGTTGGTTTTCTCACCCTTTATATGTGAACAGATGTTGTGGAGACAGTTTGAATCCTCATAATGAATGCAGACCCACATCTGAAGTCTCACATCAGTCAGTTTTCACGAGGCTGAGATGGTTCATTGACTTCTTATGCATGTAAGCTTTTCTGGCGCAAAGGATTGGGGGATGTCTGTAGAGAAAAAGAGAGATGGAGAGACAATCTTTACCTATTTGTAAGAAAGATTATGTTTGCGTTGAAAGACGACATAACCAGACAGAAGAAAGAACGGAAGAGCAACACAAATTGAAAGGATGTAAAATAAAAAGATTATGAATAGAGAGCTAATTAACTCAGCTCAGAAATTAACCAGGGCCCAGGGAAAAAATGCCACTGAACATGATACTGTATAAAACCGTGCCCCTGTAGAAGTAGATTTATACTAACTTTATTATTTTTTACCTTAATTATCTTTTCTAACCATAAAAACAATAGCTTACATGAAATACTTGAAATTAATCATAAATATAATAAATCTGGAAAAGGATGGCTGTAAACAAATAGCTGTAAATAATGCAGTTACTACAGTCTCTGGCTGGCACATAAATACTAATATAAATCTGTAAACTAAAATGATCAAAACTTACTTATGTTACTGTAAATCTAATGGATCTACTATTCAACCTTACTGATTTGAATTGAACTGATGAATTCAATTCAGTGAAACAAACTTGACCTAATTAGGAATAAACTGATTTGAAGTTTAACTTCATTGAACAAATTATTAAACTGACCTGAATAGAAATTGAGTGAAATGAATTGAACTAAATTATTCTGAGCCCAGCTCAATAGAAATGAACTGAACTACAGTCAAATAAATTATACTGAACTTCAAATGAACTAAATGATTTAATCTGACATGCACTATTGTTTACTAAATAGAAATGAAATGAACTTAAGTGAACCAAATTGATTTTTTTTTTATATTTAGCTAAAATAAATAATTTAACTGATTAAATTGGAAATTAACTGAACTAATTTAACTAGTAAACTATAAAAAATGGAACTGGTGGTGGGGAACTAAAACTGAAATGAATTTAACTAAATTGAAATGAGCTGGAGACAGGCAGGAAAACATTAGGCAGAAAGCAGTGGATTTACTTGGAAACACAAGCAGAATCTCATGTTTAAGTAAAAAAACAGGCAGGACAACAAGGTCGGTGTGACATCCCCTATTTACATGCTAACAGACTCACTGTGTGCTTCAGACTGAGCCGGCTAACTCATTGTGATCTCTGGTTGTATCTGAGGTTGTAAGAGCAAAACGATCTCTAAGACAGAAGGAGCCGGTGGAATATTAAAGAGATGTCACCCGTCAATGCCTTTAAGTGTAATCCCTGATTCAGCTCCAGTGGGTAAAATCAGAGATTCACTGCCACGACATAAAGAACATATGCCAACAGGAGAATAAAGGGGCCAGGAGCGAGACCGAGAGAAATGGACAGTAAAGGAAGAGGAGAGAGAGAGAGAGATTTAGAATAAAGGAAAGAGACTTAGAGGACAGTTGGAAAAAGTTGGCAAAAAAGTAAAAGTAAAGATTTTGGAGGTCGGAAAGGGGGAAACGTACAAAGGATTTCTGTGGCCAACTGAGACATGTTGAGGGAAAATTGAAATGAGACTCAGATGATGTTAATCTATACATATTAATCACGCTTATTAAGAATTTATAGTAGAGGTTCAGAACATGAGCCCTTGAGGAAATATGAAGTAAAAAGGCATTAAATAATAAGCCAGCAGAACTGGATGCACTCAGTAGATCTCATGTATTGACTTCATAAACTCCCATGGTAACCTGATACAATCATTCACTTGAAAGAAATAGTTCACCCTTATATCATTCTAAACCTGTCGAGTAAGTTCCAAAAATTACAAAAACTGACCATTAATTTAGTCCATACACTATAAAGGTCCGGTATTATGGAATGTGGGGTATTATGGGATTGTATTTTGGTGCCTGTATGATTTACTTTTTAAAGTCTCCCTGTAGTGAATAATTGTATGTATGTATATACCGGTATATACAATTTGGATTTCATACATTCATTTCTTATTCAAACAAAATCCTGTCATCCAGCAATCTCCTCCCTTCCTCATTCATTCTCATCTTTTTTTAACCTAAAATGTGTTTTAGGTGGACTGTCAGATCAATACAGTACAAAGAACATTTTGGAAAATAACAATGTATTTTCTGTTAACCAAATGCTTTTTAATCTCCACTATTACTTCAATGCAAGTGAACAAGCGCACCGTTATTTGTTGCTTAGTGACGTGTGTTCAAGTAAGCCAGAAATGATTATGCGCAATACGCTGTATTTAATGTATCATGATGACTCACGAGTTGAGTATTTGCGCTAAATCCGCGCAGATTTGGCTTACTCAAACTTCCCCAGCAATGTGAGTAAACATAGTAACACACCAAATTGGCTAGTGATTTTACTAGGTGTTAATTTCAAACCCTGATCGTAACCCTGGTCGTAATATACATCATATACATAATTCACCCGCTCTGGTCACGAACTGCTCTGAGACAAGCAGGTTGAGGATCCAAATGCAGTTTTATTGAAAGGATAATCCACATTCGTAGTCGAAAACAGGCAAGAGATCAGAGCACAGTAAACCAGTCCAATCAATAGCAGTTAAGGGATAATTCCGGTATTTAACACTTTGAGTCTATTTTCTAGTTTGTTTTGGATGAACTAGAGTGGTGGACTTAGAAATTTTGACAATGGGTCCTGTCTCAACTTTTTGACTATTTTAGGATCGCCTCTGACCGCTTCAAAGTGGCTGCCTACGAGCATACTCAAACATGTGCTTAAAACAACCCTTAACGTTCATTTTCAAAACTGTGCAACTCACCGAGTGGTTAGTGGTAATCATTGATGATTAAAAACAGATATATCGGCACAATGTATGCTTTTAATCCGTGTTATTTACTATAGTGAAACTATTTTTCAGATAACTCATAACCGCGTATAAACTTCCACTCGATATTTAAGTCTGAAGCGTTAGCACACTCCCGACCACTTGATGGCGACAACCACTTTGCCGCAGTTGCTCTGCTCACGCTAGCCTTCTGAGAGACGGAGAACCGAGCGAAAAGACTACAACCAAATATAAACAGACACCTTTCGGTATCCGGTAGCGCAGTAATATCAACGAGCACTGAGTCCTTCAACAGATATCAATGGGATTTTAAAAAATGGCAAATAAAACACGACAGAAACTGTATTTCGCTACGCTACTTGTTTTGGAACATCAACGAACACCACTAACCACTCGGTGAGTTGCACAGTTTTGAAACCGAATGATAAGTGTTGTTTTCAGGACATGTTTGAGTATGCTCGTAGACAGCCACTCTGAAGCGGTCAGAGGCGATTCTAAAATTGTCAAAAAGTCGAGACAGGACCCATCGTCAACATTTCTAAGTCCACCACTCTAGTTCATCCAAAACAAACTAGAAAATACACTCAACGTGCTAAATACCAGAATTATCCTTTTAGGGCTGAGGCAAAGAAAGAAATCCGAAGGAACAGTCAGAGGATCAAGAAAACCATGAACACAAAACAGACAGAACGCTCAGAAATGCAGTGGAAACAACTAACAAGACTTCGCAGGGAATGAATGCGAAAACCAGGCTTATATGGAGTGAGCAAAACAAGGTAAAGGC
>JAZAVI010001238.1:0-24840 GCA_036326025.1 Chrosomus eos | reverse complement strand
GTCGATTTAGACACTTGAGTTTAATTTTATATATATTTTATGTGGAAAGAGAAATGTTGTTTAAACTGTTATCTTCAGCAAAACTTGTGTTCAATTTACTATTTTCAATAGTTCCGATCGGGAGTTCCTACCAATTGTTGTATGTGGGGCTTTATTTAGTGGGACACCGAAGGAAATTATATCGCTTCTCCTTTAAGCGTTCGCGCGCAGATGCTTAGTGTATGCGGACGGAGAAGCAGAGGTAGTTTTTCTCTCTCACATTTGTCTTGCATTTACTGTTTTCTTGTAATGTAATCACTATATTTATGATGTTAAAACACTGTTGAGAGTTTTTGTCATATTGTGTATCAGTGTGATTAGTTGATTTTCCTTAAAAATGGCTTTTTTACCGTGTTAAAACAAGCGCATCATTTTCACGTGTATCTTTCAATGCAGGAATGAGAGAGTAGGCCATCCGATGTCTGTATACTAATTATTGACTCACTACTCTGTTTAAAGGTATGTTTCAATTTGTGATTATTAATTTTACTGTTTATTATGTGCCTCAGTATTATATTCAACTATTTTCATACAAATTGCCTTGAGGTATATTTTCATGCAATGAGACTGTGGTTGTGAAAAAACTTTATTATACACACAGTAGTTCAACAATTCAAATCTGATGCACTTAAAAGAGTTTACAGTACATTTATTAATACATTTCTGAGAAATTACAGCATATTTGTATGTTGGCTTTTGCGGATGTGTTCTATTTGTGTTTTCTGTGTGTGCAGCCCTGTTGTGTGGGGTAACTCATCATTGACATTTATACATTAAATGATATGTATTGCCCTTGTTAAAGCGTTCGCGCGCAGATGCTTAGTGTATGCGGACGGAGAAGCAGAGGAATGAGAGAGTAGGCCATCCGATGTCTGTATACTAATTATTGACTCACTACTCTGTTTAAAGGTGAATAAATTGCATGTGTCCATCATCCCATTCATCGTGTGGTCGTGTTTCTGTGGTGTCGGAGGTTACCATTTGAAGTCTGCTACATAAAACTGGTGCCGTGACCCGGATCCACTTGGTCAGCTGCAGCCGATCGCCGGGGTCAAGCAGTGTGCTGTGACGTGTTCATGCTGTTCCGTGTGGCCAGAGGATCTACGCAGCGGATATTCAAGTGACGTTATTCGGACATTCGCACACACGCTCACCTGTCCACAGTGAAGTTCCACTTAATTCCAGACTGTGTCTTACACTTTACACGCATGCGCATATCGGACATTTGCACATATTGGACGTTGACATTCACACTTACATTCCTCTGAAGACTGAGTTTTTCTTAATGAAAATATAGAATTTGAGTATTTGCATATCGGTAACCACTGTGTATTTACATATTTCACAAATTTGTGTTTATTCATTTGGTTTTCAATTTTGTCTTACCATTCAAAATGGCCGGAAGAGGTCGAGACACTTCTGATATATTCACTCCATTAGCTGGTAGGGGTAGAGGTCTGTATAGTGTAAGAGAGAATACAGGGGCCCTACCAAAACTGTTATTCCCAAGTACTTTGTCAGAGCCAGAAGTAAATCCTCAGCCAAAGTTAGCACAGCCAACATGTTCCACTCTATCTGATCCCAGCCCCAATGTCACACAGCAGCTACGAGAGTTAATAGGAGAGTTGGGTAGTCAGATTGGTCAGTCCATAATCGGCCATTTGCAAGCCAGTCAGAGTGTAGTCAACCCGTTACCCACAAGTCCAGCAGAGCTAACCAAGAATGTGCTTCAACCTGAATCCCCCAAAGTCAACTTTATAGTGAGGTCTGACATCAAAGAACCACCCATGTTCAAAGGAGACAACAGTGACAAGTATACAGTCCATGAGTGGATAGATGTTATGGAACTGTACTTGCAGAAAAGCAGTTGCCCCGAAGCGGAGAAAGCCGACACCGTCATGAGTCACCTCCTAGGAAGGGCTAAAAATATAATCAAAGTGGGACTAAAAAGCACAGCATCTTCTAGTCCGGCTAGTGTTGAGAAAATTTATGACATGTTGAGACACTACTTTAGTGATCACCCTGTGTCACTTTTGCCATTGGCAGATTTCTACGCAACACAGCCTAAAGCTAAGGAAAGCCCCGTAGACTATTGGGTGAGATTGAACTCCGCAGCTGAACGAGCCAATGGTCACTTAGAACGTAGTGGCGGTAACATGGAGAACATGAGTGCAGAAGTGGCCATGATGTTCATACGAAACTGCCCTGACCCAGAACTGTCCAGTGTGTTTAAATGCAAGCCTATGAGCAAATGGTCAGTCGAAGAGATACAGGAGGCTATTGATGAACATCAGAGGGAAAGCCAGTCTTGCAGAGTTCCCAGTACAGTTATGCCTCGCTCCCTTCAAGTATCGACCGCTACCGCAGTCCCTAGTGTTGAGATTGGGGAAAGTGAAATCACTGCTATCAATGCCGCAGCATGCACTCAAAGTAGCCATCCTAAGACAGGTGATGCAGTCAATCCTGATGCATTAGAACGTGTCCTCAGCATGCTAGAGAGAGTGCTTGAACGGACTAGTCGGCCGGCACATAGTCCTTTAAGGCCCTTCCAAACACATGGAGCTCGCATTCCGCCTTGTCGCGTCTGTGGGGACACAGCGCACTCCACTCGCTCACACTGCATGCGAGAGAGGCGGTGCCTTATCTGCATGAGGGTTGGACACCAGCGTAAAGACTGTCCTAACGTTACAGAACCAGCTTCCCAGCCGAATATGGCGTCTCACACTCAGGAAAACTATCCTGCTCGCATTGGGGAGGGGACTATGTGAGCGGGAAGAGCGAAACCCTCAGCAGCAAAGATGATCTTTTGATGTACGAAGAAAGCTGCAAAAGAATTCCTGATAAAAGTGTCCTATATCAAAATGTGATGAAGTTGGAAAGAGCTGACAGCCTTTTTTACACCGATGTTGTTGTTTCAGGGGCCCAAGTTACATTACGTGCACTGCTTGACAGTGGGTCCATGGCCTGTACCATGAATGTGGATGCCGAACGCAAGTTGAAGAGTGCAGGAGTTGTGCTTGCGCCCAGTGAAATGCGCCCCGATATTGTCCTTGTTGGTTGCGGTGGTGTCAGCATTCAGCCTGAGAGTATTTACCAGCTTGAAATGGAAGTGTATGGACATGCAGTTAGTGTTCCCACTCTTGTCGTTCCTGGTCAGCGAGACGAAATGATCTTGGGCACTAATGTTATCAAGTACATCATCGGCCAGATGAAGAGTACACACGGGTATTGGCGTGTCCTAAATCGACCTGAGAGTTCAGGAAATGAAGATATTATGCAGTTTTTGGACATGTTGTCTGGCCTCCACAGGTGGAAAGGCACTGAAATGCCCAGCAAGATAGGAACGGCTAAGCTCACCCAAGCTGTAGTGCTGTGTCCCCAGCAAGAACACCTCGTCTGGGGACGACTACCTGCTACCGCACCTGTTTCTGAGGGAAGTGCTGTCCTTGTTGAACCTGCAAAGTCACCGCCACATAAGAACATTGTCATTGGGCGGGTGGTAGCATCCATGAGTGATGACAGATGGGTGCCAGTCAAGGTACTGAATGCTACAGACAAGCCCATAACATTGCGGAGGAACACCAAGTTGGCTGACGTATTCCCTTGTGTAGCTTTGGAGGATTTGGACATCGGTCCCGAGCATTTAGCCAGTTATGAGCTGAAAGTTATGAACCAAACTACAGGTGTTTCAGTCACTGACAGCAGGCTCTCTGGTTCAAGTCCTTGCGATAGACTGAGTAAACTCGGTCTAAGTGACCTTGATGTTGAGTCTTGCGAGGTGTCACCGCATTGGAAGGAACAACTTGTGCAGTTGATATGCAAATATGAGGATGTCTTCTCAAAGAGTAAACTAGACTGTGGCAAAGCGAAGGATTTCTCTCACCGAATACATCTTGCAGATAGTCGACCCTTTAGACTGCCTTACAGACGCGTGCCACCAGCACATTACCACAAGCTCAGACATGTTCTTTCAGAAATGGAGGAGCTTGAGATAATTCGTAAATCCTCTAGTGAGTGGGCCTCCCCGCTGGTGCTCGTCTGGAAGAAAAGTGGAGATCTACGCATTTGTGTCGACTACCGATGGCTGAATGCCCGCACCACTAAAGATGCCCATCCTTTGCCACACCAGGCGGATTGTCTAGCTGCGCTTGGCGGCAATGCCATATTCAGTGCTATGGATCTTACCTCAGGATTCTACAATATAGAGATGGCGGAGGAAGATAAAACATTCACTGCGTTTACAACACCAATGGGACTGTACGAGTTCAATCGGCTCCCTCAAGGGTTGTGCAACAGTCCTGCAAGTTTTATGCGTCTCATGATGGGCATATTTGGGGACCAGAACTTTCTTACCATACTCTGTTACCTAGACGACCTTCTAGTATTTGCACCAAATGAGAGTGTGATGATGGAGAGGCTTGAGCTGGTGTTCAGCCGCCTGAGAACCCATGGTCTAAAACTTGCTCCGAAAAAGTGCCACCTGTTACGTCGAAGTGTACGTTTCCTAGGTCATGTGATTGATGAGAGAGGGGTAATGGCTGACCCTGACAAAGTACAAGCCATTACAGCGATAACCGAAACTGACCTTATGATGGAAGATGGGGTCACACCGTCTCAAAAAAAGATAAAGTCGTTCCTGGGTATGGTCATGTTTTATCAGCGATTCATACAGAACTGCTCTAGCATAGCTAAACCCTTGTTTGCACTGACTGCTGCACCGAGGGGACAAAAGAATAATGGAACAAAGCCATCTGCCTTCAGGAAGCTGAACCCAAGCGATTGGAAGAGGGAACAGCGTGACTCCTTCAATCAGCTTAAGTCAGCCCTTTTGGAGTCCGTTGTGCTTGCACACCCAGAATTCAACCGTCCATTCATCCTGTCAACAGACGCATCTTTGGATGGATTGGGCGCTGTACTTTCTCAAGTCCCGGAAGGCGAAACTAGAGCACGTCCTGTCGCTTTCGCCAGTAAGGCCCTTTCACGTGCCCAAAGAAATTACCCTGCTCACCGTTTGGAGTTCCTGGCTCTAAAGTGGTCTGTCTGTGACAAGTTCAGCCACTGGCTGAAAGGCCATTCATTCGCCGTCTGGACAGATAATAATCCGTTAACTTACATCTTGACGAAGCCAAAGCTTGATGCGTGTGAGCAGAGGTGGGTCGCCAAGTTGGCACCATACGACTTTAGTATACAGTACATCCCCGGGAAAAAGAATGTGGTGGCAGATGCCATGAGTCGACAACCTTTCGTCCAAGGACGTGCAAGTCGGAGGTTGGTAACAGAAACTTACACGAGACTATTGGAGGAGGCCAATCACTTCAAAGAAGACGTAGTACAGCACGCTTTCAGAATCAGTGCTAAGTGTCAGAGTGTCGAACCTCCATTCTCTGACCAAGGCCAAAATGGTTTCTCGTTCTCCTCAGATGAAGTGTCGGCCATACTGATGAACCAAGTAGAGTGGAATGCAGGGCCAAAGGGAAAAGTGCATTATTGGCTGGCTCAGGATGTGCACAATTTGGTTCCAGCTGGTCAAAGTGTGCTGCCTATATTTACACTGAAAGAGCTTCAGGATAAACAATCAGAAGATCCTGTTTTGGCTCGAGTTCTTTCCTATGTCTCCCGTGGCAGGAGGCCATCAAGACGTGAGAGGACAAAAGATTCGTTAAAGATCCTGAAGACTCTTAAACAGTGGGAGAGATTGAAAATGTTGGATGGGATTTTGTATCGTGTGTGCAAAGACCAGCTAACAGGCAAGAAGCGTTGGCAGTACGTCGTCCCAGCTTCACTGACCCAACAAGTCCTGCAGGGAGTACATGACGATGCTGGTCATCAGGGCCAGGCCAGGACACTTCACTTGACCAGGGAAAGATTCTTCTGGGTAGGCATGGAGCGAGATGTCAGAGAGCATGTCAGGTGCTGTAAGCGCTGCGTAGTGAGTAAGACACCTGAGCCAGAAGCAAGAGCCCCACTCGAGAGTGTTAAGACAACCAGGCCTCTAGAGCTGGTGTGTATAGACTTTTGGTCTGCAGAGGATTGCAGAGGTGGAAGTGTTGATGTGTTGGTAATCACAGACCATTTCACTAAGATGGCACACGCCTTTGCATGCAGGAACCAATCAGCCAAGCAAGTAGCTGCCAACTGTGGGACAGATATTTCTGCATCTATGGCTTCCCAGAGAGGATCCATTCGGATCAGGGTGCAAACTTCGAGAGTGAACTGATCCAGGAGTTGATGCAGATTGCAGGTGTCAAGAGATCGAGGACGACAGCTTACCATCCTATGGGGAATGGCCACACTGAGCGGTTTAATCGCACACTAGGCAGTATGATACGAGCCTTACCCCCAAGAGTTAAGCAAAAGTGGCCTCAGATGTTACAAACGCTGACATTCACCTATAACTGCACCGCTCATGAATCAACGGGTTACGCACCGTTTTATCTGATGTATGGAAGGATCCCTCGTCTGCCAATAGATGTCATGTTCCATAGTGTTGGAAGAGATGACGACATCACAGATTATGGCAGTTACGTTGCAAAAATGAGAGATGATCTCAAGGAGGCTCTTAACCTTGCTCAGGCAAATGCAAGTGCAAGTCAGCAACGACAGGCTGAATTCTACAATAGGAGAGTAAAGGGATGCGACATTGAGGAAGGAGACAGAGTGCTGTTAGCCAACAAGGGTGAAAGAGGACGGAGAAAACTGGCTGATAAGTGGGAATCTGTACCTTATGTGGTGGTTTCTAAAGACCCCAGATGCCACATTTATCGTGTTAAGAAAATCAGTACGGGTCAAGAGAAGGTAGTACACCGTAACCTTATGTTGCAAGCCAACTTTCTGCCTCTTGAGGAAGGAGAGAATGAAGATGAGTCTTTCCACGATGACTCACAAACCAGCCAGGAGCAGTCAGATGAAGCTTTGACACACAGTTCTGCACTGGGGAGAGACCTTCCTGAAACCGAGCATACTGCTGAGTGGGTGGCTTCATTACCTGACACAGATGATTCGGTGGATGGGCAGTTAGATACAGGAGAACAGGAGAGTGTAATGGATCCTGGAAAGCCTGAGAGTAAGTCAGATGACCTGGATGCAGGATCTGAAATTGATTGCCTACAGTTCGACTCACAAGTCATCCCATCAAGTCCAAAAGACCCTAAGGACAGAGTATGCACGGCTGATACAATGCCCGGTGCTAAAGAGCAGTTGAGATCCACCAGCACGTTGTCCATTTCCAGTGCACCCCCCAATGTGTCCGAAATAGTGACCCAGGTACGAACACGGGTTGGTAGGTTAGTTCGACCTGTGAACAGACTGATTCAAAATATGACTCAGAGAACAAGTCACAACGCAGTCAAAGAGTCCCTTTTACGTTAAGCTGTTTTAAGTTATATGGGCCTAATTATGAGAATGCGAGGCAACAACAAAAAGTAAAAGTAATTTATGTCATATTGAGTGGTGTATAAGGCACCTCTTTAGCAAGAGAATATCTGAGAGCCTGATCAACTTTCTTTTGTTCTTTTTCCTGTGAGTGTCAGGTAACATGTATGTTGTATGACAGTGGTGTTGTCAGTGACAAATTAATTGCCTTATTTGCTCCCTTATTCAACTGACAAAGGTGTAAGCTCAAGTTTTGTGAAGTTAAGGGGGAAGTATGTAGCCGGTCGATTTAGACACTTGAGTTTAATTTTATATATATTTTATGTGGAAAGAGAAATGTTGTTTAAACTGTTATCTTCAGCAAAACTTGTGTTCAATTTACTATTTTCAATAGTTCCGATCGGGAGTTCCTACCAATTGTTGTATGTGGGGCTTTATTTAGTGGGACACCGAAGGAAATTATATCGCTTCTCCTTTAAGCGTTCGCGCGCAGATGCTTAGTGTATGCGGACGGAGAAGCAGAGGTAGTTTTTCTCTCTCACATTTGTCTTGCATTTACTGTTTTCTTGTAATGTAATCACTATATTTATGATGTTAAAACACTGTTGAGAGTTTTTGTCATATTGTGTATCAGTGTGATTAGTTGATTTTCCTTAAAAATGGCTTTTTTACCGTGTTAAAACAAGCGCATCATTTTCACGTGTATCTTTCAATGCAGGAATGAGAGAGTAGGCCATCCGATGTCTGTATACTAATTATTGACTCACTACTCTGTTTAAAGGTATGTTTCAATTTGTGATTATTAATTTTACTGTTTATTATGTGCCTCAGTATTATATTCAACTATTTTCATACAAATTGCCTTGAGGTATATTTTCATGCAATGAGACTGTGGTTGTGAAAAAACTTTATTATACACACAGTAGTTCAACAATTCAAATCTGATGCACTTAAAAGAGTTTACAGTACATTTATTAATACATTTCTGAGAAATTACAGCATATTTGTATGTTGGCTTTTGCGGATGTGTTCTATTTGTGTTTTCTGTGTGTGCAGCCCTGTTGTGTGGGGTAACTCATCATTGACATTTATACATTAAATGATATGTATTGCCCTTGTTAAAGCGTTCGCGCGCAGATGCTTAGTGTATGCGGACGGAGAAGCAGAGGAATGAGAGAGTAGGCCATCCGATGTCTGTATACTAATTATTGACTCACTACTCTGTTTAAAGGTGAATAAATTGCATGTGTCCATCATCCCATTCATCGTGTGGTCGTGTTTCTGTGGTGTCCGGAGGTTACCATTTGAAGTCTGCTACATATTACCTGTCCTCAAGTAAAGTGGAAAACATTGTACTAGTTTTAAAGATGTCATTAAGGGTTATTACGCAGCGAAATGCTTTAAGTTTGATAATTAGACCTGTTATGACATATGTGTGACAGGTTGACAAGTTATGATTTATTGGTTAATGTCAAGTTGTCATAACAAAGACATTTCTGTCTTTGTTAATGTCAAGTTGTCATAATCAAGACATTTTTTGTCTTTGTTAATGTCAAGTTTTCATAACAAAGACATTTTAAACAATGTCAACTTTGCATTAAAAGTGTCATAATTTACCGAATGACACTTAATGACAACAGTCATAAACATTCATAAAGACTCCTTCATGTTCATGACAAGTGTTATGTCATGTTTATGACAGTGTCATGTCAGTCTTATGCACACCCCTTCAAATAAAGTGTTACCAGAATTTTTTTTTGAGAGAGAGAGAGAGAGAGAGAGAGAGAGAGAGAGAGAGAGAGAGAGAGAGAGAGAGAGAGAGAGAGAGAGAGAGAGAGAGAGAGAGAGAGAGAGAGAGAGAGAGAGAGAGAGAGAGGAGAGAGAGAGAGAGAGAGAGAGAGAGAGAGAGAGAGAGAGAGAGAGGAATTTTGGGATTTTAACAACACATTTATTCTACAATTCTTATACATTACAACATAATTCCAATAAATATAGCCACAACAATACACATCACATTAGTGATCCTTATTGTAACACACAAGAAAAAAATAAAAGTTCATCTACAACAAAACAAACTGCATCATTATAACACCACTGATTTGAAAAAACCATCAAGTCCTTCATCATCTTATAAAATTTAAAGTCAATCCACACTCTTGATTTTATCCTGTTTTTTTAAAATGGACACAACTTCACATCCTTCTGACCCTTCAATTTTGTTTTCCCTGCTTAAATATATTGCCATTTTTGCTTCCCCTATAATGAAGTTTAAAAATTGCCATTTTATTCTATTTTTTGCTACATACCGATAACCAAAAAATAAAACTCTGAACAGTAAAACCTTCATTTAACTTGTTAAACAACAATTTAAGAAAATCAAAAAGATAACCCAACCTTGAACACTCCATAAAACAATGAAAGATTGTCTCCCTTTTTTTACAGAAAGGACACCCATTAGACACATTAGGATTAATAACACTTATAAAAGCATTGACAGCAACTGCCCCGTGTAAAATTCTCCATTGAAGATCCCCCACTCTTTTCCCCAAAGGGGGTTTATACAACGCTCTCCACACAGGCTTTACAGTCTGATCCAAGCCAAATTTGTCTCTCCAAACAGTGTCTACTCTTCCATTTAAGGTTTTCTTATTTAAAACTTTAACACAGTTCCGATATACTTTCTTACGCTCAGCCTCGTGAATTCTTAAATCTTCCAGGTTCTCCAACATCCCCCCATTAGCTCCTTTAAGATCAGGAGTAAAGAAAACTTCAGGAAAAGGATCTTTATTGTTTGGAGAAACCTTCCCTTCCCCATAGCTCACAAGTAGAGACTTTTCTTACATCGTAAGTCTCTGTTTTAAAACCCTCAACAATTTTCTTGCCAATCTTTCAGACTTTAATTTCAGACCAGAGGCTACCCCTTATGCATCATTTAACTCAGCCCCCCCCCCCCCCCCTCAGCTAACAGATCACACAATTTAACCTTTTTTGAAGTACACATTACATTTTCAAACCCACATGCAATTTCATTAGATACATCCAACCTGGCTCCAAACACAGTTGGTTCTTCTAATAACCAAAATAAAGATGACCCAGAAACCCCTCTTCTCTTTTTAAAAAAGCTCCACACTCTGAAAATCCCCTTATAAAAAGGTGTCAGTCCAATCAGTTGAATCTTGTTAGAATCCATTAAAAACAAAGTAAAGTCCAAACCCAGACCTCCAGCTCGTCTTAAAATAGATCCAGCAACGTTTCTCCAAACCAGATCTTCTGGACCTGTTAAAAGTCTTTGAATGAACTGAAAACGAAAGGTTGCTCCTCTACTGACCACGTGTATCAGTCCTTGCCCCCCTTCCTCTCTAGGAAGATAGACTACACTCTGTGGTATCCAGTGAAGTTTAGTCCAGAAAAAGTCCACTATTACAGCCTGCAGTTTTGTGAGAAGTCCACTTGGCGGGTCAGTACATGCCAAACGATGCCAGAACATTGAAGCCACCAGATTATTAATAACTGTCACACGTCCTCTAAAGAACATTTTTGGCCACAACCATCTCCATTTTTCCAGACGTCCTTTTGTTTTTTTCCAAAACCCCTTCCCAGTTTTTTTGCAACATTGTATCATCCCCAAGATAAACACCCAAATATTTAAAACCACTTTTCTTCCATTTAAGTCCACCCGGTAGTTTAGGAAGGCATCTACCTTCCCACTTTCCACCTACTATGGCTTCACTCTTACACCAGTTTACTTTAGCTGAAGACAATTTACCAAACTCTTTTAAAATTACCTGTAAAGTGTTTACTTCTTCTTGATTTTTTATCATAACCACAATATCATCAGCATAAGCTGATAACTTAATCTTACACTCAGATTGCGGTATACTCCACCCATCAATGTTTGCTCTAATTCTTAACAGCAGAGGTTCAATGGCTAACGCATACAACATGCCAGATAGTGCACACCCTTGTCTGATACCTCTTGTAATTTTAAAAGGAGCACTCAACCCTCCATTCATTTTGAGTTTACTCTCAATATTTGCATACAACACCCCAATCATTTTTTATAAAAAAACGAGTTGAAACCAAACTCACTCAGAGTCTTCCAGAGGTACTTATGCTCAACCCGGTCAAAGGCTTTTTCCTGGTCTAAGTAAAGGCCAAAATCTAAACCCAATGATCCAGAGACGCTAAAAATATCTCTAATTAAATGAATGTTGTCAAAGATCGATCTGTTGGGAACACAGTATGTCTGGTCTATATGTATGACCCCACCAATTACTTCTCTCAACCTAACTGCTAAGGCTTTAGATAGGATTTTTATATCAGAGCATAAGAGTGACACAGGTCGCCAGTTCTTTATGTCTCTGAGGTCTCCTTTTTTCGGTAGTAGGGTGATCACTGCTCTCCGGCAGCTTGTCGGCAACGACCCTCTGGTCAAGCTGTCATTGATCATCTCCAGAAGATCATCACCCAAAACTGCCCAGAGTGATTTATAAAACTCAACAGGAATTCCGTCGATCCCTGGAGCTTTCCCGCACTCCATACTCTTTAGGGCGTTATACAGCTCACCTTGTAAAACCTCGTAAAAGGTTTTTCAAGCTCTGTGTTTGCTTCATCCAAAACTTTAAGCAGACTCACATAAAACTTGCTGGCTATATCCTTAACGTGACCACTCTTATATAACTCTGAATAAAAACCTACCACTCTTTTTCTTATTTCCTTAGCCTCTATTAATTCTGTGCCTGATTCAGATAACAACGAATGCATGTTTCTATTTTGGCCATTTTTCTTTTCAAGTCCAAAAAAGAAACTGGTTGGGCCATCCATCTGTGCTACACTCTGAAAATGTGAGCGTACCAGAGCACCTGTGCTTTAACCCCCAACAAATCATCTAAAATGTTCCTTTTATCCTTTAAAACTTTGACACATTGTCTGTCTCTAACAGATTACATTAAATTTTGCATTTCAATTATCTCTTTCTCTACACTGTAAAAAAATTCCGTAAAAAAACGGTAGATTGAACCATATAAATTTGAAGGAATTTTCCGTATTTGTCTTTTACAGGTCATATACCCGTATTTTGAATTACGCGTTGCATTGTGGGAACAAGAACCTGGCGCCGCGAAAAGTGAAAAGACGCAACCGCCATTACACACGCAGATGACCGCAGCCAAAGTTGCTTATTAAAGTCGGATTTCGGGTGTGTGGAAGCCATTCTGACACTTCTGTGGTAAAATACGAAATTTATGTTTTGCTAAATGTCAAATAAGCTATTGACGTAACGTTATTTAGTTGCCATCTGGCATGTTAGGCAAATGAATGTCGGAGCCGTCGCGTTTGTCATTTTATGCATATCGTCACACATTAAAATATTTAGTTTACACTCGTGGAGGTTCCCTGATATATGTGTTATATTGTGCCCTCGTTGTAATTTGGTTTAATTACTTTTATTTGTCGAAAATGCGGTTTATTTCTTGACGAGCGCATCCGTTAACCAGCTGTGATTAAATGCAGTAGCAGCTAACGTTACTAACGTTAGTTTTTTTCGGAGCAATTTAATGCCTTCAAACAAAAGCTACCAGAGGAATCGTCAAGAAAAGTAAAGGCCATTAAGACTTGCTTGATTTAAAAGGCATGAAGATACAACGTGAAGATGCTGTGTGTGAAGATGATTTAAAAGGCATGAAGATACAACGTGAAGATGCTGTGTGTGAAGATGAAGTAACTGTTACAGCTGGATCATGGAAAACACCACCAGTTTTTCTGCCAAATGAGGTAAGTTAACGTTGTTTGCGTTAGACTTTTTTTTTGTTTTAGACGACACACACAAACACACTCACGCGCGCGCGCGCGACTTTAAACCACAAATAATGACCACGAAATATTAATTTACGTTTTACATGACTGCTGTCTACTCTTCTGCCTGTAACGTTAGTCATTCTTAAACGTTACCATATCCCTCCTCAGTTTGTTTCATTCATAGTTTTTCTGTTGTTTTCTTATCTATTGATAGGACATTGCTGTTGTAGTTTGCATACCAAGCACCACCTGCATGCTGCTTATGGGTTTGTATTTTGTTTTATTACCATTTTTTTATTATTAATTACTACGAGTGTTCAATACGGGCAACACACATTCAAATTTAAAGTCTGAGGAAAAGTGTTGATAGAAAAAGGTGGTTGCTGAATACCCCCTTCAAAGATGTGTATGCTTACATGATCAGTAGAAATACAAATTGTATAGTGACGATTTAAACAACTATGTTTAAAGGGATAGTTCACTTTAAAATGAAAATTCTGTCATCATTTACTCACCCTCAATTTGTTTCAAACCTGTATGAGTTTCTTTCTTCTGCTGAACACAAAGATATTTTGAAGAATGTCAGTAACCAAACCATTAACTGAAGCCATTGACTTCCATAGTATTTTTTTTTTTCCTACTATGGAAGTCAATGGCTCCAGTTAACGGTTTGGTTACTGACATTCTTCAAAATATCTTCCTTTGTGTTCAGCAGAAGAAAGAAATTCATACAGGTTTGAAACAACTTGAGGGTGAGTAAATAATGAAAGAATTTTAATTTTAAAGTGAACTACCCATTTAAAGCAGTTTTCTGAAGTGATCGTGTAATGTAATATTCTTTATGATTGTAATATCATTTTGTAATATCTTTTTTGTTTAAGGTGGTGGACAATCAGGATTGCTGTCATTCAAGAAGTTATTATTGACCACATCTCTACCCCATTGAGGCAGTGAGCTACAAAATACCTGAAGAAAATGCAACTACAACTTTTCCTGGAGTTCATACAAAGGTAAGCAACACATTTTTAATTAAATGATTTATAGATTGTTATTGTGTTTCTGTTTATTTAGTTGAAAATAATTAAACATATTATAATGTATAGTTGAGCAGACAAGCTAACATGACATGCAATTGGAGTCCACTGAAAACAAAAGTCTTAGCATTGTATATACAGTGTTTGAATTTGAAAGGATGGCATTAGGGATGGCTGATTATTTATAGTTGATAATTTTACGAACGTAAAATACTGTACAATTGTTTTCCTCAACCTGGTCTGCATGATATTTTGTAGTTAATTTTCCTTCATTTAATTTCTTGTGTAGCTAAAATATATATTTTTTTTTCTTCATATCCAACTTTTCTGTGCTGAAATCCTGAACGAAGGCCGAAAAGACTGAGATGAAGGAAACCAAATGTCTACACATTCCTCCAAGACTGCTGAAGTTCCTGTGTGAACAACTTTGAAAAACAATGTAAAGTATTAGCTTTTGTCAAATCTCAAAATGAGACTTTAACTGAACATACCGATCACTCCTTCATCTAGGCGATAGACGGGGATCGGCACTTCCTCATCAAACAGATCCAGGATAATCTACCTGATGAACATCTACGTCCAGCCCTGAACCCTCTACCTGTGTCGGCACGGAGAGAACAACGACAACCTGGAGGAACAGCTGGGCCGTGATGCAGGCCTCTCGCCGCGAGACAGACAGGTACGGTTAACCGCAGACAGAACCATTACAGTACACGGTAACTAAATTTGAAACATCATGATGGTTTGGCCACATACTGTTCTCTCCCCTTTGTAGTTTTTGGTGGCTAAACCCAAGTTTGCAGTCCTACCAGGACCTGGTCCAATCAGTCCGGTGACTCTGAAGAATTGACTACACATTTCTTGGTGAGTGAGTTTTTCCCACCTAGAATCTTTGTTTTCTTTGTTTTGACACATTCTGTATGTCAGTAATAGTGTTTTGTATTTCTTTTACAGCCTTCATCTTACCTGAAGACAAGAAGAATACACTTTTCCCTTTTGTGTTTTTTTTTCCTTTTATATTTTAGTTTTCATGGAATTGTTGTAGATCTATAAGTAAATAAAAATATTTTTTAATCACAGAAGATTTGTTTGAAATGTTTTCAACAAGAGTTATCATTACACTGTTAACTAACAGAAAAGTAACAATTCTATTTGCTGTAGGTATATTGCCTAAATTTATCTGTTTTATTTTTACTGTAGGAAATCCATTTTAGGTTTGATGGAAGTGTCCGTAAATGGTAAAGAAAAAGTCAGGTAAATCTACGGAAATATCTGATAGGGTTTACGGAATTGTCCGTACAATAACGCAAACATTTACGGAAAATACGGAATTTTCCATTTTAGGTTTAACGGAAATGTCCGTCAATGGTACAGAAAAACTCATATAAATCTACGGAAATATCCGTTTTGAGGTTTACGGAAGTGCCCGTACAATAACGGAAAAAGTGCTGGTAATTAATTACCAGCACTTTTTCCGTTTTTTAACGGAATTTTTTTTAACAGTGTAGATCTTTCAGAGATCGGGAAATGTCTCTCGAAGCATTGAAAGTATACATACAGCACAGTTGCTGTATCTGTATTTTTGCAACGTCCCAGCATTGTTGCAAAGAATCAAAGGATGACTTCTTATTCTTAAACTGTTGCCAAAAATGGCCAAACACCTCACAAAAAAAATATCTTGCAATAAGACCGTATTAAAATGCCATTAAGCACTTCTTGGCTTTACATTAGTGATAAAAACATTACAGCTGACTAAACCATGATCTGAGAATCCTACAGGACAAATTGCACATTGTTTGATAATATTAAAATGATGTTTAAAACAATACCACCTGTCTAATCTGGCCATTGTCACATAATGTTCCCTCACTTGTGCCCAAGTGTACTGCCTCTGTGTTTTATTTAAAACCCTCCAAATGTCATACAATTCACATTCTTTCAGAATTTGTTTTAAAACACACTGTGAGGGCATATGTGGTTCTTTGTGATTTCTATCAATTGTATCGTCTTCTGTACAATTAAAATCACCCCCTAGAAATAAAAACGCTTCAGATCTAATACTTATATCTCTAGCTTTGTTTAAAAACAACACTCTTTCACTTCCCAACACTGGGGCATACACATTTATAAATACAACAGTAAAATGTTCAAACTCGAGCCGTACTTTCAACAAGTGTCCCCCGACTACATGCTCTACTTCACACGAGACTGGATTTATATTACTTCTTAGTAGAATTGCTACACCTCCACTAGTGGTAGTCTTATGACTCAGTATCACATTTCCTTCCCATTCCATCATCCATTCACTTTCATTTTTTATATCGCTATGCGTTTCTTGAAGAAACATAACATCAATCTTTTTTTGTCTTATCAACTCATAAAGTATTGCTCTTTTCCTAAAATCCCTTGCACCGTTAATGTTCAGGCTGCCCAGTCTTAAATTACTCATAAATAAATGAGAAAAAAAAAGGAAACTGTGCAAAACAAAAACAAGAAATTGACAAAGAAAAAAGAAAAATTATAACACTTCTTTTCATCATTTATAACACTTTCATCATTTATAACACTTTTCATCATTTAACCTGTTGGATCTCACCTTTTGAACAATTTTCTTTAACCTATATACTTCCTGTTCTGTGAGACCCCCCAACCCAACCGCTCTCATTGACATCCTTGCAGCCTCTATGAACATTTCAGTATCAGGAGAAAAAACTCTTGCACTTGAACTCCCTTCATGCCTTTTGTGTTCTGCAAAAAAGATTTAATTTTTTCTAGGGTGTAAGCACTCCTCCCAGATGTTCTTTAAGGCACCGAAGTCAACTGAACTTATGGATTCACACTCACTTTCTGCTACAGAATCATCTGAATTACTGTGCTCACTGTCAGACATGGTTTCTTGAACCATCGTTTCCTTTGCCTGTTCTTCTTGAACCTGCTCTTTCCTAGCTTTTTTTCCTCTACTCTTTCCACTTGTTTTTCTCTTTAAATTCAGTGTTTTAAACAGACTGTCATCCTCCACCATATCAATGTCTCCTGAGACTTCTGCATTCACATAAGGGCCAGCAGCATCATTTACCTTTTCAATTTCCCCCTCTCCTCCTCCTTCCTCATTACTCCTATTTACAATTTCTTTTTGATTAGTTTGTTCACCATTCTCAATCACTTCCCCTCCTTTTTCCTGATTTCCATTCTCCATTCTCTCTATCTTTCTGTCCCTCACCTTCAATATTATTCTGTATTGCATCGTGTTCCACATTCTCAGGACACACACGAGCAAGATGTCCTCCTTGCTTCTCCTAACCCCTTTCCGAATCTCGGCTACTTATATCAGAGAATACAGATGCGCATGCGCGTGCGGTCTGTGTTTGTGTTTGGAGCTCCGTCGAATTGATTCATTAATCCTTGATTTTCTTCTTTACCACTCAATTATAAACAGGCACTTTCTATTTTTATATCGTGTGAACTTATCCTCGATAATATTCCTTGTAAAAAACAATCGGATTGCTTTGATATCGCTACTTAGATCCAACTTTCCGAATCTCGGCTACTAGCCTTTAGCCCGCTAGCATTTCACGCGTGGCCTCGCGCCTATCGAGCGTCGTCTCATCTTACACCCGTTTCTCTGAAAGTTTCTCTGAAAGTACAGACACACGTTGATTGTGCTTAGAGCCCGCATCAACGGGGCATAAGCACATGCGCGTGCGGTCTGTGTTTGTGTTTGGAGCTCCTTCGAATTGATTCATTAATCCTTGATTTTCTTCTTTACCACTCAATTGTAAACAGGCACTTTCTATTTTTATATCATGTGAACTTATCCTCGATACTATTCCTTATAAAAAAAAAACAATCGGATTGCTTTACTGTTTACTGTTACTACTAATTTACTGTTCATCTGTTATAATGGCGAACATATCGGATGTGTGTCTAACGTTACCTCTGAGTGCAGGTGAGGACACATTCGAGCTGATTTCGGTACGATTGGAGCTGGAGTCGGTGGAGAAGCAGATTCGTGTTCTGCTGGAGAAGCAAGCCGAGCTGCGAGATCGGCGATCAGCGCTTGAAACATCACGCGCCGATGCTCACAAGTCAGTGGTTAGTAACTTTTTGACTTTGACTCCGACTTCGTCTACTCCATGCGTTTCTCTGCCCAGGAGGACGCGATCATCTCTGCCTTCAATCACTCCTGCACCCTGGGTCACGACACGAGCCAGGACCAGAGCAAGAACCTCTCCGCCCCTCCCGGTCTTCGAGATCTCCACCCGGAACCGCTTCTCCCCTCTTCGCGAGTCGGAACGCGACGACGCCGTGATCATCGGCACTTCCATGGTCCGCCATGTCCGTGCTACCTCGGGTAAAGGTAAGGTGCTCATTCACTGCTTTCCTGGTGCTCGTGTTCTTGATGTCGCTGCGCTAGTTCCCGAGATCCTGAACGGTGACGAGCGCGTCGGAGCTGTCGTGCTGCACGCGGGGACGAATGACATCAGGCTGCGGCAGACGGAGGTTCTGAAGAAGGACTACAGGAGCCTGATCGAGACGGTACGCAGCACATCGCCTAGAGCAACGATCGTCGTGTCTGGACCGCTTCCCACTTACCGACTTGGACAAGAAAGGTTCAGTAGATTATTTGCTTTAAATGAATGGTTAATGTCATGGTGTAATGAACAGAAACTGCTTTTTGTAAATAATTGGAATCTGTTTTGGGAGCGACCTAGGCTCTTCCGTCCTGATGGTCTGCACCCCAGCAGAGTCGGAGCGGCTGTTCTGTCGGACAACATCTCCAAGACGCTACACACCATCTGACTAGTAAGTCAAAGTCCAAATCACAGTCTTTGCTGTCCCAACTTAATTGATATAAGTACCAATGTAGAACATTATATAGAAACTGTGTCTGTTCCTCGCTTAGTGAAGCCAAACAACAAATCTACTGTAAGATCTAGCAAGAATATTATTGTAATTAAACCAGAAAATCTAAATATCAGTGAACAAAAACAATTTCTAAAGCTAGGTCATCTAAACATTAGATCGCTCACACCTAAGGCGGTTATTGTAAATGAAATGGTCACAGATAATAATTTTGATGTTCTGTGCCTTACTGAAACCTGGCTTAAACCAAATGATTATTTCGGTCTAAATGAGTCTACTCCACCAGGATACTGTTATAAGCATGAGCCCCGTCTGATCGGTCGTGGCGGCAGTGTTGCAACAATCTATAGAGATATTCTTAATGTTACTCAGAAAACTTGTCATAGGTTTAATTCGTTTGAAGTACTTGTGCTAAATGTTACGCTCTTAGATGTAAGAAAGAAATCCTTATTATGTATAGCCTTGGCTACCGTATATAGACCTCCAGGGCCATATGCTGATTTCCTAAAAGATTTTGCAGACTTTCTCTCAGACCTATTGGTCAACGTCGATAAAGCAATAATTGTTGGCGACTTTAACATACACGTAGATAATACAAATGATGCGTTAGGGGCTGCGTTTACAGATCTATTAAACTCTTTTGGGGTGAAGCAAAACGTCAGTGGTCCCACTCATCGTCTAAATCATACACTAGATTTAATTATATCATATGGAACCGATCCAACCGATATAGATATTATACCGCAAAGTGACGATCTCACTGATCATTACATGGTAACTTGCATAATACGCACTGCTGAAATTTGTCATGTTGCACCACGTTATCGACCAGGCAGAACAATCCTTCCAACCACTATAGATAGATTCTCAAATAGCTTACCTGATCTATCTCAGCTGCTCAGTAAACCCAAACAATCAGATGAACTAGAGGAAATGACTAGCAGTATGAGCAACATTTTCTCTAGAACTCTAAATATTGTTGCACCAATTAGATTAAAAAAGGTTAGAGAGAAAACTAAAGCACCATGGTACAACAGTGCTACGCATGCTATCAAGAGAGAAACTCGTAACTTAGAGCGTAAATGGAAACGAACTAATTTAGAGGTCTTCAGAATCGCGTGGAAATACAGTATGTCACGTTATAAAAGGGCTCTAAAATCAGCCAGGGCTGAGCATATCCGCAAACTAATAGAAAATAACCAAAATAATCCGAGGTTTTTATTTAACACCGTCGCGACATCTCCAGAGCAAAATATTCCGTTACAATATAGTAGTAATGTTTTTATGAATTACTTCAATGAGAAAATAGAAAGCATCCAAAACACAATTGTAAATGTACAATCCTCTATGGTGTCTTATGACTCAGCCTCAATTATGGCCCCTCTAGAACAACCAAACCGCTTTACAACTATAGGACAGGAAGAACTAAATAAACTTATCATTGCATCTAAACCAACAACATGTTTATTAGATCCAATACCCACTAAACTACTTAAAGAAGTGTTACCTGTAGTGGAAGAGCCTCTTCTCAATATTATTAACTCGTCTTTATTTTTAGGTCATGTTCCAAAAATATTCAAGCTGGCAGTAATAAAACCTCTCATTAAGAAACCGCAATTAGATCCAAATAACCTAGCAAATTACAGACCCATCTCAAATCTTCCATTTATGTCTAAAATACTAGAAAAAATTGTGTCCGCTCAATTGTGCTCTTTCTTGCAAGAAAATGATATCTATGAAAAATTTCAGTCGGGATTCAGACCGCATCATAGCACAGAAACTGCGCTAGTTAAAATTACAAATGATTTACTCTTAGCCTCTGACCAAGGCTGTATCTCAATACTAGTTCTACTTGATCTTAGTGCTGCGTTCGACACTATATATCATAAAATACTCTTAGATCGACTACAAAACTACACTGGTGTCCAGGGACAGGCATTAAGCTGGTTTAGATCGTACTTATCAGACCGTTACCATTTCATCTGTTTAAATGGGGAAAAATCGAAGATAACATCAGTAGACTATGGAGTGCCGCAAGGATCGGTGTTAGGCCCTCTGCTATTCTCAATATATATGCTGCCACTTGGTAATATTATAAGAAAACATGGAATTAATTTTCACTGTTATGCTGATGACTCTCAATTATATATCTCATCACGACCAGATGAAAACACTAACTTATCTAACTTGACAGAGTGTCTAAAAGATATAAAATGCTGGATGACGTGTAATTTCCTGCTATTAAATTCAGGCATTACTTATTATTACTTATTGGTCCAAAAAACTACCCACAAAATCCCTTACAATACAACTTTAATTTAGAAGGATGTCCTGTTACTTTATCCACTACAGTAAAAGACCTGGGTGTTATACTAGACCGCAACTTGACTTTCGAAAATCATATTTCATATGTTACAAGAACAGCCTTTTTCCACCTTAGAAACATTGCTAAGCTACGTAACATGCTATCTGTTTCAGATGCAGAAAAGTTAGTTCATGCATTCATGACCTTGAGACTAGATTACTGTAATGCTTTATTAGCTGGTTGTCCTGCATCCTCAATAAACAAGCTACAGTTAGTCCAAAATGCAGCCGCTAGAGTTCTTACTAGATCAAGAAAATATGATCATATAACACCAATTTTAACATCTCTACACTGGTTACCTATTAAGTTCCGTATCAACTACAAAGTATTACTATTGACTTATAAAGCTCTAAATGGTTTAGCTCCTGTGTATTTAACAGACCTTCTATCGCCCTACAATCCATCGCGCTCTTTAAGATCACAAAATTCGAGGCTTCTGGTCGTTCCTAGGATATCTAAGTCTACTAAAGGAGGGAGGGCGTTCTCACATTTATCTCCTAAACTCTGGAATAGCCTTCCTGATATTGTTCGAGACTCAGACTCGCTGTCCCAGTTTAAAACTAGATTAAAGACGCATCTCTTTAACCAAGCATTCACTTAATGCTTACCTTTTATACTACTTCTGAATCAGTTCGAATGCATTAATATTATGAACATCAGCTATGCTAATTATTTCCCATCTGCTTTTCTGCTGTTATCTCGGGACGCTAGTCCCGAGGTAAATAGCGTTCGTCAGCTCCAGTTTGTATCCAGCCTCTCACGGAGACTTCAGATGCCCCAACACCTGTGATGAGACGACTAAACGCCTGTGGAGAGACGACTCGACGCCTGTAAAGAGACGACTAAACACCGGCGACATGTTATGCCTAAATTTATACATGATTAACTAACTGTATTTTTCTTTGTACATTTCTGAAATGCACTTTCTGTAAAGCTGCTTTGAGACAATGTGTATTGTGAAAAGCGCTATACAAATAAACTTGAATTGAATTGAATTGATGGGTTTTCACTAGTGTCACTTTAATTTTACATATGTTGTACATACATTTTATATTGTTTGTTTAAATTATCCTCCTGTACAGCACTTTGTGATTTTGTCTGTGAAAAGCGCTTTATAAATAAACTTTACTTACTTAGTCCCGCTGTAAAGACTCATGGGCGGATCTAATCCATGGGGAATTTGCATATCATAATTAATAATTGGTAATTAATAATTATTCATACATGATTGGATTAGATCAGTCTTACATGTTAATAAATATCCCTCTAAGGGAGGATCTGTCATTTTACCTGCATGCATACATGTGTATCCTTGCCTTTTAACTACAAGTTGATTGCAGTCAATTACACTGATCACGTCTTACACAACAGGCAAAATTAATTAGCTCAATTGCCAGAATAATATTGTGGGGATCCACAATATCATCTTTTTTAGGATTTCAGGAAACGCAATTCTGTGGCCACTAGAATTGGGTTTTCTGCCCTATAAACAAATACTCCTTAAATTTCCTATCTTTAATTTGTAAAGCTCGTAGCTTAGATCTTTGGCACTTGAGGGACTTGAAAATGAGCAAAGAGGAAGTTCATCAATCAAATGAATATAATGAATTTAATAAAGGCATAACTACGTATACAGTTTCTAAGGTTACATGGGATATATGTATTTACAAACATAATAGACATACAAAACACTATAAGACATCGATGAGAGCGAGTGAGTGTGTGAGATAGAGAGAGAGAGAGGGGGAGAGAGAGAGCATTAGCATTCCTCCAGACATTCACCTTCTGAAACAACACGGAAAACATCATCTTAATGCTTCTCAGAAGCTCTATAAAGAAGTATACTTGCACCCGTTTCTTGGTCTCTTTGTGGCGCGGCATTCCTGCGCGGCCCTGTCTGACTGCGTGCGTAAGCGGAGTCCTTTGTGGGGAAGGAAGCGTCACATGGTGCTGCTGGGCGCGTGTGTTGCACGGAGGTTTAAAGTCGTTGAGTAACATTATCAATGGAAAATAGCTCGGCCAAGTTAGTTTCACTTCGTAGAGGTGAACAGAGTCGACTACGGAAAACAAAACTTTGACTTACAAAGAAATGAAATAAAGATCTGATCGGGTCTCCGGAGGAGACCACCAGATCGGGCAACCCAGGCTCATTGGAAATACGTTACTCTGCCTACATTTTTGCAAAACCTGAAATACGTACCTCCAGGTACGTTTCCCTGCACTTTTCGGGTGAAACGTCCACTAGAGGCGCTAAGTGGTATACATTTTTATCCGTTCAAGATGCGTGTTTATTAAAGGTTATAAAAGCGACAATATCAGTAAATGATGTTCAGACTTCTCAGTATACACTCATTTTACTATCAATTAGGTATTTGTCCCACGCTTTTGAGGTGCCAAGGATGCGTGACTGCAGATGTCCGATGAGCATACTTCTGGATCGCACTTCTCCGAGGTAACTTGCGTGTTTACCGAAAGAGTATGGTATTGCCTCCAATGCCTCGCAAACGGAACAATGAATTCTAAAGAAATGCATTTGTATGTTTTAGTTTTCTGTGTTTTATTGAAATTAAACGGCAGGGAATCGCGAGAAAGCGACTGTGTTGATTACGTACCAAACTGCACAAAACTATTTGGCACTATTCTTGAACGACGTCGGACTCGGCGAGCAATTATTAATTTGTATAACGTTAGCTATGTGTCTCTGTAGTCTCACTACCGAGTATGAGTTAACTGTAAGCAGAATATATAATAAGATATCGAAGGCATAAAGAATTATTTTAGCCAGAACGTTATGAATTTACGTTTCAGTCAGGTGATTGGTAGGTACTCCGTGAAACGTACAGGAAGATTATTAGCTAGTGGGCAGCACCCTACTTCAATTAACCCTGGTACATAACATATTATATTAACCACATAATCTCAGTTGATCTGTCCTTTTGTTTTCAGTAAGCTTGCTTCTGCAGATTTTGGAAATTTCTCTCGTGTTACTAATATGCCTAACATAGGCATAATACATTAAATGCTTATTTTTTAAATGATAAATTATTATATTTAAATAATTCATTGTTGTTGTTTTTCAGTGCACATGCCAACTTAAATGACAACTTTTATCATTTGGAAACGGATCTCTTTATTCTGGGTTTACTTTAAAAAAAAAGTAATTTTAACTTGATATTGCATTGTTCTGTCGTCGTTTGATCGCTTTTTATTTATTTTATTTTATTGTAATGTTATTATGTCGGTCTTATATAGCCAGGGAAGCTGGATTGCTTTGCTGTTTATTGATATTTCTTCAATTATATTTTATCAGTAGGAAATCGCGCTGAAGAAGTCTCGTTCCGAACACATCGCGATATTTGGCATCAGTCACGT
>JAZAVI010001237.1:0-25659 GCA_036326025.1 Chrosomus eos | reverse complement strand
TCCCAAAAATGCTAAAAAATAAACGTGTGAGAGCTTGTTGTAGGCTATATGACGACGCTACTGCAACATGCATCGCCGTCGCAGACGCTTAACACACAATCATCTTCATTAAAACCAGGGCTGTTGCCGCTCTCTCTTATTGTCTTTGATTTAGACAATTTTAGCTGATGATCAATAAAATGCAGCTCATCTGTTGCTTTCGTTGATGTGCACTCCATTAAATCTGCATATAGTGCAGGAATTGAAGATCGGATTATATTCTATATATTCTTCCTCGCGGGCTCGTTTGGGGTTTTCGTGGATCACTTGAAAATAGCACTAGATTTTTCTCGTCAACTAGCAGCTGTGTAGAAACTATGGGCGCGTTACTTAGGAATTGTGGGAAATGGAGTTGGACAAAATGACTCAATGCCGCTGGGACACGGGTTTTAATCACACAATACACTACAACTACCGAGTATAAAAGCAGTGCACCATCAATCTCACACACAAACAAGCACAATCATCACTTGACACTATTAACCGGCTGTGTTATGAACATGCAAAACTGTATCGCGCGCGTGCTGCAGTGGTAAATCTATTCATCGCACAGACCAATTTTTTCATAGCACGTGCGACATATATGTCTGTACTGTACTGTATGCACTGTACAGCCCTGGTTATAGAATTATAAGGCTTAAGAATTTCATTCATTCAGGAAAGCTGAAGGTTTATGGGAAGCAGCTCACTGTGTTTCACTCTCATATAAACCAGGAATAAATGATACAGTAACATCTCTCTTCTCCTCTACTGCCACTGTAAACTGCATGTCATGATCAATGTGAAAATATGATGTTAATGTCCTACAGGTGATGCGTCTGAACATTCATCTTCTGCAGCTCCAGTCGCTTCAACAACACTGACTCCAGTCAGAAGCTCAAACTCTGAGAAGAAATCAAGCCGTACTACAGCAGCAGCTCCTTCACAAGGTTCATGATCACATGACCACTGTCACACATCATCACTCTCGCTTCAGGGGTTTACACTAGGGCTGCACGATTAATCGAATTTTAATCACGATCACGATTTTGGCTTCCCACGATCAAATCGTGATCGAGCGATATTTTAAATGCGTCATTCAGTTCACAGAAAGCTCCATATCAAAGTTTTTTTTTTTTTTTGCCAATCTAGCGCACGTAAACCAGTGTCTGATCACGTGCCTCCATGAGCTCAGATGCGCGGAGAGAGACCTACGGTCTGCGTGCGAGCGACAGTGCACGACAGACCGAGTGTCTTACGGTGCGTGTCCACTGGCACGGAGCGAGCGGAGCGGAGCGAGCGTTTTCAATTCATTCCTATGGAAGTCGAGCTTCACGCTCGCGTAGTGCATTTTGGGATTGACAGCGGACCGGAGAAAGCGTTGAGAGCGTCAAAAGGTTGGGCAGTTCTCGACTTTATGCAAATATCAAGCGAAAAACGCGGTCGGCAGCCAATTGATGTGCGGTTTGGGATGTGACGTCTGTTTTGATATTTTAAAAATATGCAAATTGTGCTGGAGTTTATGCTGGATTTAGTGCGTAAATAATTTTGTTTACAAATTAGACACTTTGTAGTTGTTATATATGTTAAATAATTCATTTTGAATGTGTTCATTGTGATTATACTGGCTGGGTTTATAAAAGTTTATAAAATTGACGGGATATCTTGCTTGGGGCAAAATGTAAACAAAGCTTGTCTATTTCCGAATCTAATCGCGTGCATCTCTGATGATTATACTGTGTGTATGTTGAAAAAAACATAGATTAAACACACTCGCAACAGACACACCCCAAAGCGGAGACGTTATAGCGTTGCCAGCTAGCCTAGAAATCTAGACGCACCCTAGCGGCCGCGAAAATCATTTCGCTGCCAGTGTGGTCTAGCAACTCTCAATAGACTTTTTAGTTGGAAAAACCAATTTCGGGTCAGGCCAATCACATCGTGTATAGAGTCGGCGGGCGGGCTTAACACAATGACGGCACAGTTCATGACGTTCCGCGTGATTTCCATAGATGATTTCCCTGCTGCTTGAAAACAATGAAGATGCAGCGGTCTTTCGAATCGGCTTTGGCCACGACTCTGGAGGACTTGGAGTTAAGAGAACGCCACTTTAGTCATTCTTAGAAAAGGAAGATGTGTTCGGAGTTTTGACGACCGGATACGGCAAAAGTTTAATATATCAACTAGCTCCGCTAGTGGGAAAACGCACGGGACTCACTCAGCCACAGCCGTTCGTTGCTCTGGTTGGTTAGCGCTGTCCTATTGCATGCAGAGGGATTTTGAAAGACAACCGTTTATCCCGCCCCTCGGATTGAGGTATGTCAATGGAGAGTTCCCAGACCTAACATCTTGATGTAGGTCTGGCATGCCAGGCTAGTTGCCAGCGGCACTGAGCGGAGTTTTGCCGCTGTAGTGGACACGCACCGTAAGAGCGTGCTCAAAAGTGCGCATGAGATACCGAGTGTGTCTGCGTGCGAGCGACAGCGCGCGCCTACCGATTGTGTCTGCGCGCGAGAGAGACTGAAGCCTTGTTTATACTCGACGCGTCCGCACGAGCGCGAGTCTCCGCTGACTGCGCGCGCCCCTCTCCAAACGGACGAGGCGTTTATACTTGACGCGCTCGCCGTTGTGCTATTCTGTGAAACGACAGGGGGCGACTCGGAGTACTTCTCCTCTAAACCACCAGGAATCAGCAGTGAAGAAGTAGTTTGCCGTTTATTAGTAGTTTATTAATTGCTGATTCATAAAAGAGTAATAAATGCAGTAGGTTTATTGTAGCCTACTTTCACTGCATGTAAACTAAGCCTTATTGAAGAGTGTTTAAACCTTAATTTCATCAGCAGGGCTTACTTCTGTTATTGTATGCTTATTTTGTAAATGTAACCATTACTTTAGACAAGTGCAAACTGGGTGCTTAATGCAAATGTGTTCCTATTCACAAAATGAGAGGCTTTTATGGTCGCCCATCAATGCAAATGTATCTGTGTATAGAAGGATCATAAACATGCTGGTACAGACGTACCAGTTCGGCTAGATTCGGCTCGAAGTCGTTCATCTTCGGATGCGGCGCCGCGCGCGAAGTTACAAAAAGTGCCGTGCACACCGCCGGGCGAAATGGGGTCTTGCGCACCCAACGCGCACGACCGCCCACACCGCAATGACGTCATTTTTGCCGCGCGCGCTTCGCGCTCTTGCGGACGCGTCGAGTATAAAGGCCAATTTATACTTCTGCGTCGAGTGTACGCCGTAGTGTAGGGCGTAGGCTACGCACGTAGGCGATGCCATCGTGAGCATTTATACTTCTGCGTTTAGGTCTGCGTTGCTCTGCAGTACAGCGCCGAAACACTAGTTGGCAGCGGAGGGTTTTAATGTTCCACTGTGTTTAGATTCCGCGCGGTTCCTAGAGAAGAAGAAGATTCCTCGCGACTGTTTTGAGTTTAGGCTACTACAAGCAATGGCGATTGAAAGAGAGCGGATCACATTGGAGTTGGAGCTTATCGAGGTAGAAAAGCAGTAAGTTTTTAGTTTTTTAACAGTTTCGCTGTACTTAGAATTTAAAAATGGCGGGCGGTGCAGAAAAACACGCCGGAAATGCGTAGGAGGAAACGCGATGCTACCAAGCCGACCAATCACAGATCTTGCGGTCCGCGTCGCCGCGACGCGTAGTTACATTTTTGAGGAGGTGCGCGTCAGGTTACGGCGAAGGGTACTGCGAAGGGCACGCGTCTGTGCGTATGCTACGCCGTACCTACCGCGCGCACCCGACGCAGAAGTATAAATTGGCCTTAAACCAGGCTTGAGTGACAGTGCGCGTGAGAGACCGAGTGTGAGTTGGTACATACTACATAATATATATTTACTATATAGGAGGCATGGAAGTTCGATTAATGGACTTCAATAATCAGTCCTACAAACGTCTTGTTTTGACCTATTGTTTAACAAATAGAAAAAATCTGAGCACATACACTTTCACATGGAGAATTAAATAGATTAAATTTATGCAGTAAGACTTCACAACTAATCACTGACACTGTAGGCCTACCACAACATTTTACATTTCTTAAGCGTCAAATAATGACTGAATTTCATCCATTAATCGAACTTCCATAGTGCAGTTCTGCCTTGAAATGTTCTCATTTGGTTACATTCTGTTATGGAATATTTGTTTTTTTATTGATTGTATATTTTGCGTGTTTTATTCACATCCATTATGCAGGTACAATGCAAGTTTATATTTTGCTTCCTAAAATAGATTTACACAATGTAAAATGTAAAATAGTGCCCTGTTGAAGTTTTGCTACATTTTCTTTATTGTTTTCTTTATTCTTTATTCTTTAAGGAGATGCACTGAATTTTGGTGAATAAGAGGACCTATTTTATTTAGATACACATACATTAGCAGAAATGTAGCACAATATGGATGTGAAAGCAGTTATAATTAGCCTTTGTGGCAATAAAATTTGTTTTGGTTAAAATCAACAAATAATCGTCATAATTAATCGTGATCTCAATATTGATCAAAATAATCGTGATTATCATTTTGGCCCAAATCGTGCAGCCCTAGTTTACACTGGCTCTCACAGACTGGTTTATCATCACACATATGTAGGGTATTTCGGCTCAGGTTTGGGGAATATGCATTCAATAATTAATAATTCATAATCAATAATTATTCATACGGGTTTGAACAAGATACCCATGCATATCGCCCAAAAGGGGATACTTGCCAATGTATCTTGTATGGACAACTAAATACAGCGGATTATAATCAATTATCCATACAGGTAGGCAAAATAGATCCATTTTTATATATCAATAATCAAATCATAACGAATTATAATTAAATATTAAAGGGTTAGTTCACCCAAAAATGAAAATTAAGTCATTAATTACTCACCCCCATGCTGTACCAACCTCGTAAGACCTTCGTTCATCTTTGGAACACAAATGAAGATATTTTTGATTAAATCTGAGAGCTGGTTCACTGCTACATAGGCTCCCTCGGCAATTGAAACTTGACGTCCCAGAAAGTCATTGAAGAAAATGTTTAAGTATTCCATGTGCCTACAGTGGCTCCACTATAAGTTTATCAAGCGACGAGAATACTTTTTGTGTGGAAAAAAAAAACAAAAATAACGACTTTATTCGAGTATTCCATTGCTTCCATGTGGGCCTGAGACGAGAGTTTAAGAGATTTCCACGACGCATGCGCGAGAACTGACGTTCTTCTTCTACAACTGTGTACAGCGCGCGTCTTCCTCTGCTTGTAAGACGCGCGCTGTGTAGTAGAAGAAGACATCAGTTCTCGCGCATGCGTCGTGGAAATCTCTTGAACTCTCGTCTCAGGCCCACATGGAAGCAATGGAATACTCGAATAAAGTCGTTATTTTTGTTTTGTTTTTCGCACAAAAAGTATTCTCGTCGCTTGATCACTCTGTCCTTCCGGAGCGAACGGGATCGCGGCAAGTTTAAAGTCTGAGGTGAAGTTAGCCGGTTGATTTCAGGCTAAGTTCATTTATCTCGCAAGAAGAAATGAACAAAGGAGAATTCAAAAAAGGGAAAATAAAACGTACTCGGTTACTAACGTAACCTCGGTTCTCTCTAGAGAGGGAACGAGTATTGCGTAAGTTTAGCTTACGCTACGGGAAAGATTCATCTTCTCGAGATATTGAAGCCAAAAAATTATCCTAATTTTGTATTTATTGTCAACGCAGTGCAGCAGCTAGCAGACCTAGAGCAGGCAGTCTTGCGTGCTCATTGGCTGCCCTGTGGGCATCTGCTGCAGCCTACCAGTGAGCCCCGCGTGACGTCACGCCCAATGAAGGGCGCTCTCGCCTTCATAGCGTCATAGCCCGCCAGAATGGGCGTGGCTAAACGCATAAGTAGGGGCTGTAGGCTTGCAATTCCCTGGTTTTCGTCGACTGAAGCGAAGTCGCTCGAGGCGCGAGCACGGCCGGTTACGCAATACTCGTTCCCTCTCTAGAGAGAACCGAGGTTACGTTAGTAACCGAGTACGTTCTCTTACGAGAGGTTCTCTCGTTATGCGTAAGTTTAGCTTACGCTACGGGAACTTTTTGTCAACGCCGTGCGCGCCAAGCAACCACCCATGAGTCGCCGAGGTTTCTCGGCGAACCCAATAAGTGGAAAAAAGGTGGCCAGCTACGCGGCCATCACTTGTACATAAGCACACATAGGGGAAACAAAGCAGAGCACTGGTCTGTATAAGCATATAGCACATCCCTGCTAGTGCAGCTACAACCAGGAGAGCTGAGTCACGTGAGAGTGGTCTGAGCATGATATATCTGGGCAGAACGCACGACTCGCTTAGACTGACAGAAGTTTAGCCTGCAGGGCGGGGACTTCTAGGTTATAGAACCTGACAAAGGTAGACGGGGAGCTCCAGCCCGCCGCTACACATATATCGTGGATAGAAATCCCGCTGGACCATGCCCACGATGAGGCCATGCCTCTAGTGGAATGAGCCCTGATGCCCAGAGGGCATTGCAGACCTTTTGACGCATAAGCGGCCGCTATAGCGTCCACTATCCATCTGCTTAGAGTCTGTTTCGAGGCAGCGCCAAACGAAACAAACAGCTGCTCCGCACGCCTGAAAAAGGCGGAGCGCGTAGTGTAGAACCTCAGCGCCCTGACCGGGCAAAGGAGATTCACGTCTGTCTCACTGTCTGATGCTGGCAGGGCCGACAGTGAAATGACTTGCGCTCTGAAAAGGAGTGCCCATCACTTTTGGAACATAGCCATGTCTAGGTTTGAGGATGACTTTAGAGTCATTGGGCCCGAACTCCAGACACGTCGCGCTGGTTTGACGGCCGCCACTTAAACTTTGAGCGTGGATGGGGACCTCCCCTTATCCATCAGCTCTTGTAGGAAAGTGAGCAGATGCGCAGCCTCGCACGTCCGCGGGTCCAGACCTCTGTCGGTGCACCACTTGGAGAACACCGACCATCTAGACGCGTAGAGCCTTCTCGTGGAAGGAGCTCTAGACTGTGTGACCGTGTTCATCACTCTTTCTGGCAGGGCAGCGAGTACCCGTTGATTAACCATGCGTGCAGAGACCAGCGCTCTGGATGGGGATGCCAGATCGAGCCGCGAGCCTGAGAGAGGAGATCTGCCCTCACCGGAATAGGCCACGGAGCTGCATGTGACAGCCGTGCCAGTTCCAGGAACCAATTCTGATTCTCCCAGTGCGGAGCTATGAGGAGCACCGAATGGTGCGTTTCCCTGGTAATCTTCTTGATTACCTGCGGTAACAGAGAGACCAGAGGGAAAGCATACAGTGGGAGGCTGGGCCAGACCTGGGCCAGCGCGTCCTCGTTCTTCGAAAAGATTATCGGGCAATGAGGGTTTTCTTCTGACGCAAATAATGCGCCACAGTTTCTGGACTGTTTGGGGGTGTAGGGACCATCCCCCTGGGGGAACGTTGTCCCTGGACAGTTTGTCTGGGCTGCGTTCAAATGGCCAGGCACATGCGCTGCCCTCAGCGAGCGCAGGTGCATCTGGGACCAAATAAGGATGCATTCCACCAGATTGCAGAGGTTTCTGGATCTGACGCCCCCCTGATGGTTTACATAGGAAACCACAGACATGTTGTCCGAGCGGACGAGACATGCTGGTCCTGTATGAATGGGAGGAAGCGCTTCAGCGCGTTCTCGACCGCTACCACTGGCCAAAGGCCGGTCTGTCTTCGAACAGCGCACCCCAACCCGAATTGGGCGCGTCTGTTGAAATGACTTTCCGAATAAGAGATGGTTCCCATCATCACTCCCTGCTGGTACCAGTCGGCCACTAGCCAGGGCTGCAGAGCCGCTATGCAGGTCTGAGTCACTCTGATTTTCTGGCCACCAGAAACCCAGGCTCGGCGAGATGCGCGAGCATTCAACCAGCGCTGGAGCGGGCGCATGCGCAGTAGGCCCAGCTGGAGCACCGCTTCTGCTGAAGCCATTCAGCCCAGCATCCTTTGAGGCGTCTTCAAAGGGAGAAAGCTGTCCTTCTGGAAAGACGCGGCTTGGTGGCGAACACGGTGCGCGCTGTGTCGACAACCGAGCCGTCATAGCCACAGAATTTAACTCTATTCCTAAAAAAGGAAATTGACTGACTGGCCATCAATAAGTTCTTGGTCCAGTTGACCGTGAGACCCAAAGATAGTTCATTATTCGCAGCCCCTGAGTTCTCAGGGTGGCGGGCGCTGTGTCCATGCACTTCGTAAATGTACGGGGTGCTTCTGGAAAAAAACCTCCTTCAGATCTAGAGAAATAAACCAGTCCCTCGGGCGAACATAGATCCCCACGATCTATGTGGCGAAGGATAGTTTCCCATGTGGCTATGTGAGCCGCTAGGGGGCGAATGGCCTCCGGGTTCAGATCGCCGCCATTTGCGGGCTTGTGAAACTGAGCCGGAGCCGAAGGCGCGGTCTGGTTTAAGTGAGGTGTCCCAAACATAAGGGAAGGGGAGCCTTTTATCCTCACTTTTTGACGCGAGAGCAGCGCTTTGGGCGGAAAAACTTTCTGTAAGCGTGAGCGTGTGTGCGCGTTCCCGAGACTTACAAGTTCATCTGACGCCCCGATCATAACGGATGGTTAGCGTCTTATCAATGCCCTGCATTTCTTGGTAGCATTTAAACGCATGGGCAGCGCCCGGGGGGAGGTGTGTGTGCGGGGAGTAAGCGTGAACGCTCTCCGGCGGGCACGAGACTTACATTCATAACCTGTTTTATTGACCGTGTAACAGAGCGGGTAGATAGTGGGCACAACCTGTGGACACATTTCTTATATTCAACACTGGAGCGGCTTTTCTGCGCTTTATGAGAGTGTGCTCTGTGAGTGACACGAGATTTGATGTGCTTGTGTGTAGGGGTGAACACTGGGGCGTGGGCTCTTTCACTACACTTAAAACACCAACGGCATGAGCTGGACCAGACATTATACTCTTTTGAGATTTATCTGGGTCGATTTTAGAAATCGAAATTAGATTTAACGGCGTTTGTGTGCAGGCGAGAGGGTACATGAACCGGCTCGTTGGCTGCCAATGAGACACTGCAGTAGCCTGTTTGAAGGGGACTGTCAGGGAAAAACACCTTTGACGGCGGTCCGGCCGCAGCGTGAAGCGCGCGTCTCTTCTCTCTCCTGGTTAGGACGGCCTCGTATGCTCAGACTTCAGTGTGATCTTTTGCCGAGGCCCTCTGGGGGGCGGCGGTCTGTGACGGCTGTCTGAGCGCGACCTAGGGCGGCCGCCCTGGCGTCGCTGCGAAGGCTGCGTGGTCTTCTGTACCTCAGAGAAACGGTCAACGATCCCGTTCACCGCTGGGCCGAATAGACCAGCAGGGGGAGCGGCGCGTTCAGGAAGGTGGCGCGCTCAGTTTCCCTCATATCCGCGAGCGTTAACCAGAGGTGCCTCTCTGTCACAGTCAACGCGGCCATGGCTCGTCCGATGGCTTGGGCTGCGGTCTTGGTGGCGCGGAGAGAGAGAATCCGTCGCGCTTCTCTGATCCGTAACCGCAGCTGGGTCCTGGCCCTTCTCGTCCCATTCACGGAGGAGGTCGGCTTGCCGGATTTGTGAGACAGCCATGGAGTGGAGAGCAGACGCGGCCTGGCCGGAGACGGCATATGCGCGGCCGACCAAGGTGGACGTGGCTCCGCGTGCTTTGGACGGGAGGGCTGACCTTGAGTGCCATCTCGTGGAAGGCGGGCAAAGGTGTGCTGCGACCGTCTCTTCCACGGGAGGAATAGCCGTGTATCCTCTCTCGGCGGCACCGTCCACTTGGGAAAGTGACGCAGAGGTCTGAGACTGAAGCCTCGAAGAAAAGGGTCAATTCCACGACTTTGTCAACTCCGTGTGAAGCTCCGGTAGGAACGGAGCGGGCAGTGACCACTCGCCGGATTCCTGGATCAACGAGGCCGAGGAGTCAAGCGACCATTCCTCGCTATCCGATGCCAGGATGGAGCAGCAGTCTATTGCGGCGTGTCCTTCGTCCTCGTCCTCAGACGCGACGGCAGTGAGGCTCGTGAGTGGCAGCTGCGCGTCGGTGGAGGGAGGCGGGGACGGCCAGAGCGACGCTCGAGGGAGGCTCTCCGGCGAGCACGTCACTTTGGCCACAGGTTCCGGCCGCTTGAAGGCTTCGATCCGAGCCCGCAGGGTCGAAAGCGGAAGCGCTTTGCAGAGCTCGCAGCCTCCGGACGCGAGGGCGATCTCAGCGTGTTCCTGGCCCAGGCAGAGAGCGCAGATCACGTGGCTGTCTCCGGCGCTGAGCGGGGCCCTACCGAGCCACAGGAAATGCGAGGCATCTTGAAAAAGACGCTCGCTGCTCCTTTAGGAGTCAAAGGAATACAATTTATGCAATATGAAAAAGAGGATACGTCGCCGGATAGCGTAGCTCGCACGGATGGCTGAAGGTGGCGAAGACGGCCGGCTTCCTCAGCGCTGTCCTAAGCTGGCTGTTCGCTGTTCGACGGCGGCGCGGCTTCTCTCAGATCCAGGGACGCGAAAGGCTTCGCTGAACAGACCAAAATCAGGGATTTGCAAGCCTACAGTGTTACAGTTGGTGTAGGCAGGAAGCACGAGGAGACTAGGATTTCCAAAGACAAACACTTTTACTAATAAATCAAAACAACAAACAGATACTGGCAGGCAGAAGAGCAAAGAATACACACTGGTAACATAGACACAGGTGAAGGAACTAAACACAAACGATGAGCGGGAAAACTGAGAACAGGACTGAACCAAATACACAATGCAGGGGGAAACACAGGACACACATGTAACATACAGCCCCTACTTATGCGTTTAGCCACGCCCATTCTGGCGGGCTATGACGCTATGAAGGCGCGTGCGCCCTTCATTGGGCGTGACGTCACGTGGGGCTCACTGGTAGGCTGCAGCAGATGCCCGCAGGGCAGCCAATAAGCACGCAAGACTCTGCTCTAGGTCTGCTAGCTGCTGCACTGCGTTGACAATGAATACAAAATTAGGATAATTTTTTGGCTTCAATATCTCAAGAAGATGAATCTTTCCCGTAGCGTAAGCTAAACTTTCGCAATACGAGAGAACCTCTTGTAAGAGAAATTAAAACAAACAAAGGAAAAAGGGATCCCACGAAGAAGGGCAAAAGGAAGAGAGCAACCAAAAGAAGAGAGCAACCAAAAAAAGAAGAAGAGGAGTGCGATAAACTCTGGTCCTCGTCCTTTAAAAGGAGACCTGGTTCACGCCTAGTTGGAGCGACCTGGCCAATGGCATTCAACCAAAAGATTGGCATGAAGAATTTCTTTGTCTCTTCTGATAGCCTTATTTGCATAAATATTGCGATGTCCGGATGTGGTCAGAATCACCCAAAAGATGGTAAAACAGTAAAATACATTTTATCGTAACCTAATACATATATTTAGCTAGGGCAAACCGAGAGATTTACATCGGTACTAAGAACGATGTGTTTGGCACATACGAAGGTGGATATATCTTAGACTCTTATATAAGCACTTAGAGTTTAAGTAAATAACTATAAAATCATACTAGACTACCATGGACTGGGAAACACACAGGACTACATTGTATACATTTGGCAGGCTTATATTCATTAATTTTAATGTAAAAGTGGTAACGCTTTAGATTACAGCCCGGAAAGTACTGTGTAATTAAGAGGAATTTACAGTGTAATTATAGTGTACCTATAAAGTACTTTCATGTAAGTATAAGGGAACAATATGTAAAGTTTGGGGAATAAAGGGTAACAGCCAGGAGAATTAAAAAATATTTTTACTGTAAGTAAGGGGTACTTATCATACTATTATGATACAACAATCTTACATTTGGTAGCAATTTAGCGAGAACACCTTTTGTAATAATTGTGTACCAATACATCCTGTTTAGCCTTTTTAAAAATGACAGGGTACATATTTATGCATTTATGCAATTTTTTATTTTATTTTATTTTATAGCAAAAGTGCAGATGTTTAAGTTTGGCCTAACATGTTTCAAGGCAAGAAAAGCTAAGACTATTGCAATTGTTTTTTTAAATGCTGGGAAATATATATTGTTTGATGTGGTTACAGGGTAAGTGGTGCTTGTATAATGAATAAAGGTTTCCGAGTCAGTGATATAAGATTGTGTGTATGCATTTTATTGTACTTACCCTGTAACTACACTTGTTACAAGGTAACAAGCACCACTTTAATTTACAGCCCACAGTGTCACACTTACCCTGTAACTACATGGAACAAGGGGGTAACAAGCACCACTACATGCAACAAGAGTATCTTTCCCCAATATTTAAGCAAAAGTTGCTATAGTTTTTATCAGTGCACTTTTGTTAAAAAGATTACTTTATAAATGCATAGATATGTACCCTGTAATTTTTAAAAAGGCTATACAGTATGTACTGGTTCACCATTATTACAAAAAGGTACGCAGTGTATGTTCTCGCTAAATTGCTCCCAAATGGGATCATAATAGTAGAATAAGTACCCCTTAGTTCTATAATACTTACAGTATAAATATTTGTTTAATTCTCCTGGTTGTTACCCCTTTATTCCCCAAACTTAAAATATTGTTGCCTTATACTTATATTGTAAGTACGTTATAAGCAGTGGTTAAATTGGGCCGGGGCTCTCCGGGGCTCAGCCCCGGCACATAAGCCTGCTCGTTTGCAGTCAGTTGACTACTAGAAATTATGTCACATACAATTTGATGAAAGTGATGCTTTTGAAAACATATTTCTGACAATAAATGAAAGATTTTTGAAATGGCATGTCTATTTTGTCTCGGCGGAGCTGAGATGAGAACAATCGGAACACGGCCGTAATTTTGTTCAGCTGCTGATCTCGTTGTCAGTCGACCATGATCGCGCACCGCTCGCGCATGCGCATCTGACACGGATAAATGTACGCAGCAATAATGAATGTTCCTGGGAGACCGTGGTTGCGCGGGATGTGGATGTTCCAGAAATGTCAAAAAAGTGCCCTGGCCTTGAATGACAAGGTAAGGAAAATAAGACTAAATCAAAATTAAATAACCAGGACTAGGTTGACCATGTGATTTTTCTCAGGAGATGTTTTGAGCATTTTACTTCAGATACCGGATTATCAGCAAACTGCCAAGAGAACTGCTAATTTAACGTTAGCTGGCTACTTAAAATAAACTAGCAATCTATTCAGTCAGCATATTTGTATTTGATCTGTGTGAATTACAGAAATATAAGACTTGCTAGAACTAAGTTACTTTTAGCTACCAAGCTCTGTGGTTAATGAAAATTAAATCAACCATTTATTCTCCAACTTTCAGAGATACATTGAAATGAGTGGAGCATATCCACCCAAGAAGAGGAAACTGACTTACTTCTTCAAAAGGTGGGGTGATATTCCAGACATTTTTTGCATGACTAGCTCTGTAACATGTTGGCAGTAGAGATGGGACAGTATGAAAATGATCAAAATTATCACAGTGTTCGGTATTATTGCGGTATTTTTAAAAGTGTGTTCAATATGTTCAGAAAGCACTGACAGCCTGTCAGTGACAGTCCTACACAAGCTGAACTAGTTTCAAAAAGTGTAACAGTGCTTAATATATTACAAAAATATAGGCAATATGCTTGTAAAAACTATTGAAAACGGTCTGAAACACTGTGAAAGAACTTGAACCAGATATGTCTGGCTGAGATCCAGGAAGATTTATTTACAACTCCAACGTGAAGTCAACTATGAAGTTGTATTTGAGGTTACATGTGAAGTTGGTTGTGGTTCTAAAATATAAACAAATAATAATGCACAATAATAAGCATCTGACTTACTATGAAAATTATTTACCAGTACTAAATATTATAGCCACCAGCATACAAGAAACAATACTAAGAATTACATTAATTTCTCTGTAATAATTAACATAATTTTTACCGTTACACCGGCAATGATCTCATCCCTAGTTGGCAGCAGACTTTACAGTGATGTACTCAGCAGACTTACCAGATGATTTAATTGATATCATATCAACATTCTATTAATGTTAAAGTTATAGAGCACCTGGCGTGTAAGAAAAGGCAGACTAATACTGAGGTGTTTGCATACCAGCCATTGTGGGAAGTAATGAAGTTATAGATGAGTGATGAGTTATAGATGTGTGTTCTCTGTACTGTTTTTAAGAATGTGTATGAAATTAAATGTAAAATCAAAATTAAATTACAAAGGTAAAACACAAATAAATTCAAATGTTGATTGTAAAACTAACCAGTGTTATCATCATTTTTATATCTTAAAGCTGCAGTCCGCAGTTTTCGCCATCTCTGTTCGAAATCTGCAATTGCAGTTATTCGCGGAATTATCAACTTTACGTGGGTTGTGTAATGAGGCAACCACTGGAGCCAGAAATCAAAACTTTGCCTTTTTATGTGTGTGTGTGTGTGTGTGTGTGTGTGTGTGTGTGTGTGTGTGTGTGTGTGTGTGTGTGTGTGTGTGTGTGTGTTGTCGTAGTAAAGAGAGAGAATGGGAGAAGGAAGTTTGTATGAGGTGGACCTGGTCACCACAGACCCAAATCTTCTCAGCTGTTGCTACTGTCATATGCTGCACTGTCTCTCCATGTGGCACATTATGTTTAGCACATTGTATGGGTCACTATATCATAACAAGGTAATACAACGTGTAATCAAATGATGACTGATTAACAGTAATGTAAATGCTAAATGTCCTAATACCTGTTGCAAAGTAAATGCTCTTAACCTTGCAGTTTTTCACATATCATGTAATACTCAATTTCTCCATTTCTTTGCACAAAACTCTCCAGAAAGTGCTATTTAATGGTTTATTTTTAAAAAAAAAAAATCCCGGGGGGCATGCCCCCGGACCCCCCTAGGGAGAGCACCCCCACTTAATAAATCCCAATTTAACCCCTGGTTATAAGTACACTATAATTACCGAAGGTTACACAGTAAAATCGCTTTATTTAGGCAGTACTTTCCGGTCTGTAATCTTAAGCGTTAACGTAAAAGTTTGTGTATGTTTGTGTGTGTCTTGGAGGGAGCGTTGCTTGTCAGGAGACAGTTCCGTTATCTCTCTTGCTGAGAGGGGGGGGAGGGGGGGGATTGGAATTCTTTTGAAGCTCGCAGAGCCAGGGAAAGATCCGGTGTCGTGTTTTCTGTTAACACTGGAGGTGCCATAAAAGTTGTCACCAGAACCATCTATTGCAGACTGGCTGGAGCCTAACGCATAATTTGCCTCCATGAGTTCAGAGGCTAAACGCTTTGGGATTTCAGAAAGAATGTGTTCATAAACAACGATGATTCAGATTACACGAATCATGATTTATCCAGACGCATACAATACACATACTATCTACAAAAAAAGAATTGTCAGTAAGTTTTGATACATCTAACCGGTCTTGTTCAGTCTGTTGTCTGATGCAAAGTGATCATAATATACAGCTAGTGTAACACGTCATCCCATGATAAATTAATAAAATCATAGTGAGGATTTATAAAACACAACTCATCCCATGTTAGTATGTTATCCAGCACCAGAACTGAGCGTCACACTGATACGCAGCTGCTCTAGACTACAGCAGTTTGTAAAATAAATGCCATGATATTAAGTTCATGCTTTAAAATAATATACATATATCAATTTCCATTTTGTTTTTAATAGTTTTAACAGCAACAACACAGATTCCAGACACCTCAGCAAACTCTCTGATTCCAGGTGTGTATGAACATCATCCTCATTTGATCGACTCATTGAGTTTTCTAGGGTCAGTCTCTGAATCCTCTCTGGAATTGTTACAACAGCTGATCACAAATTGTGATTGTTATTAAATGTCAAAAATACATAATTCTCATCCAGACAGTCCTCTGATCACACATCATCAGTATATCGCTTCAGTGGTTTGCACACTGAAAAAAAAATGTTATGTTGAATTTACTTAATTTTATTATGTCAAGGGGTTGCACGAAATAAAATTATATAAATCCAGATATATTTTTTAAGTTAAATGTACTTATATTTTGTAAATTGGTTGTACTTATATTTTATAAGTAATTTCAGATTAATTATATTCATAAGTTTAGCTAAATTATTTTGAGTTGAATTTACTACAAATTTTTAAGAATCAGCCTGTGAATCTCAACAATGGTAACAATTATAAAGCATGTTGAAGTGCATTCTGGGTGCCACCAATCAAAACACATTCGTGGCTCCCATCATGCATTGCTGCATGAATACATTATAGCTTATGATCAGAGGTTATCTCCTTGTCAACGTTGCTGAGATTAGGTTCACGAGAACGAGACGAGATTTTTGCACAATATTTTATGGAAATACTCAATGACAAAACTCATCAATGGAAAAATAGTCTGCAGGTGCATTTTGAATGTTTTAAAGGGCACCTATTATGGAATTTTGAAAATTGCCTTTCATGTAGTGTGTAACATAGATCTAAGTGAACGAAAACATCCTGCAAAGTTTTAAACATGAAAGTTCACCGTATACAAAGTTATTGTCTCTCAAAAGTAAAAGTCGACTCTGAGTCGCTGATATGAATCGATAGACGAACAATGCTTTTCCTTTGTCTAGATGACGTCAACTTGACAAGTTATTTGAATAAGATACGCCCACTCATTGCGCTCGTAGACGCCAGGGAATCATGTCGACGAGACGCTGTGTTCTGAAGCGCGAATCAAAAGCGAACTTTTTTTCACTGCCCAGGGACGAGCATGTGAAGAATCAGTGGCTAGAGTTTATATTTACAACTATACCACTCAAGTATAGCCGAACGTTGCGCTGTTCGCGTCATTTTAATGACGATTCCTTTACAAACATAAATGCTTTCAAGTGTGGATTCGCGAGTCGGTTGATACTGAAGGAAGGTTCAGTACCAGTTTTATTTGGATCGGCTTCCTCCTCCGAATCACAACCTGTAAGTATTATTAATAATTGTTGCTTTTATGGGTTTTGTAGTATGCTCAATAAGTATGTGTGTGTGTGTTGTTTAAGTTACGCTCAGCGCAGCTTCTAGGTCTAACTTAGGTCTCTAGGCGCAGCTTCTAGGTTCAGATTTCACATCTGTAATATGTGAAATGTTTGTCGTTGTTAGTGGAGTTGTCATAAAGAATAGAGCGTATTGTAGTACTGCAGTGCTTTATCAATATGTTTATGCGTTGGGCTAATGCAAACAATAACTGATTGGGTCATCTGACCAATCACCGTTATTAGCGTCACGTAAAGGAGGGGTTTGGAAAAATGAGTTGTTAAACAAATCATTTGGGAGTCGGTGAGCAAATCAGGTAAAAATAAATGCATATTATAAGACAACAAAAGTGTTTTTTTGTCATTGCATGCATGTAAAACTGTTGTTGGGGACTCCCAGAACAATATTAGGAACATTTTAAATGCCATAATAGGTGTCCTTTAACTAATAATCTTGTAATGAATGTAATTTCGAGTATGTCTTTATGAGTATGAATTATCATATGCATTGAAAGCCAACAAGCACTGTAAAAGCTTTTATCACAAACTCAACTGACTGGCTTTTCTCCTGTATGATTTAACATGAGTCTCTCCAGACCTTACTGTACATTTATGAGCTTCCAGAACTTCTGATTGAGGCTGTGTGGGACATCATCACTGAACTCCTTTACACAAATTAAACATAGAAATAAAAACAATAAATTAAGTCTTATTAAAGGATTAGTTCACCTCAAAATGAAAATTTCCTGATAATTTACTCACCCCAATGTCATCCAAGATGTTCATGTCTTTCTTTCTTCAGTGGAAAAGAAAATAATTTTTTTGAGGAAAACTTTTTCTCCACACAATGGACTTCAATGGTAACCAAATTTTTGAAGTCCAAATCAATGCAGTTTCAAATGGCTCTGCACGATCCCAGCTGAGGAATAGGGTCTTATCTAGCGAAACGATCGGTCATTTAAAAAAAAATTTTTTTTGAAGAAACCACAAGAGAACCTCACTTAAAGAGAACATCTATGAATAGCTCCAAATAGCGAAGAATTGTATTTTCAAATGAATTGTGATGTGAAGCCATGGTCTAATTCGTGATCGCTTCAGTCCCCTTTAAAAACATGCAACCAGCCGCAGGCTTCGGCTTCACACCGAGCGCACGTCAGAAGTATGGCTTTATTTTCCTCTCAAATGTCGAGAGCGCATTATTGTAGCGCGAAAATACATTAATATAATGCGCGAGCGCGAATCTTGGGCCGACGTCTTGGGTCTTTTCCGAAACTTTCCCCTAATGGGATTGTTCGGGGCTTTTTTTCCCTTACTCAGGACATATTGAGGATACAAAATCAGTTGAGTTTGCTTCTGTTGCCATTTGTTCAACCTTTTTTCATAAAATGACTGGACTACTCGGCTCGTCTTGATTGAACTTAAGTGAACTTATTTCATGTGCGGTTCAATATCAACCAATCAGAAATAGGCTTCAACGACAGACCAATGAAAACCTGACATCGTACATGGAATCTTATTGGTTGTTGCCGTTTTGACAGCGTTTATGCCAAGAGCAAAGATAAATAAATCGAAGAGAAGAGTAGCCTACTTAGGCATCCGCGAATGCACGGGACACAGTCTAAGCACATACAAGCGAAGAGGAGAGATTCGCGATTGCACTGAACACGTTTTAAGTGCAGGCATATTCTCTGATTCTCTGTAAAATTCTTACAAGAGCAGCGTGTATCTGAGAGTGCGCACCCAGTTCTCGCGCATGAGCAGAGAGATTCGCGCTCGGCACATTATATTATATTCCGCGCGCGAGCAGAGAGATTCGCGCTCGCGCATTATATTAATGTACTTTCGCGCTGCAATAATGCGCTCTCGACATTTGACAGGAAAATAACGCCATACAGAAACCCAATAGTAACCAACTGCAGAACTGCAGAACCATACGTCATAGCAGTGTGAGGACGACAGTGCCAGCCTAAAGGCCCGTTCACACCAAGCACGATAACTATAAAGATAACGATAAAGATATAATTCTAAAATCGTTCTCCATATTAAAGGGACACTTCACCCATTTGCATTAAGCTTTCCATTGTTAGAAACCCAGTCATACTATTGAGTGGTCATGCAACACACTCATATTTTCCCCTGAGATTAGAGAAATCTGCTATTTACCTTTTCACTTCCTCCTACAATGACGCAAAAATCGTCATTTTACGTCATTGTAGGAGGAAGTGTAAGAGAGGGGGATTTCTGTAAAGACTACAAGCATCCTTTCAAACCCGCCCATAGGGGGTTGGACCTAATGCGCTAACAGACCTATCACAGATCAGTGCCAGTGCAGGCAGAAACTTTTTGAAAATATGGACGAAGGTAGGCTACTGCATACGCAGACGGATGCATTATGGAGGATTGGGATTACACATAATTTCAGACATCTTTTTTGGAAGCTAAGCTAGCAGGCTCTTGTTCTGTGGAGAAAGCTGAGTAGTAACTTTAGGGGTTACCATCCGGCCGTCGATGTCCGGGATTCAGCTTTTGCTTTCTGCAGTCGCCATGCATTGTTTACATGTAAGTTACAGCTTTTGATTCAATCTAACTGATTTCATCCCTATTGATGAGTCTGAATGTAGTGTTTACATGAAACAACCCTGCTGAAAAAAACAATAGAAACCGATACAGAAATGCTAATGGTTTCCACTACAAAACCATTACAAACCATCAGCCGTTAACCATTAAAACCATTACCAAGTGGTGTCCATTACGTATGTGTGTTTTGGGCACATTCCATTAGGATTTATTGGTTTGTATAGGTTTCCATTACAAATTTGTATTGGTCATGATTTGAATTTTTAATGGTTTCCATTACAAATTTGTATTGGTCATGATATTTAATGGTTTCCAATACAGTTTGTATTGGTTCTGATTTGCACATATTTAATGGTTTCCATTACAGCTTGTATTGGTTTTGATTTGTAATGGTTTTCTTACAAATATGTATTGGTCATGATTTTTAATGGTTTCCATTACAGCTTGTATTGGTTTTGATTTGTAATGGTTTTCTTACAAATATGTAGTGGTCATGATTTTTAATGGTTTCCATTACAGTTTGTATTGGTTCTGATTTGCACATATTTAATGGTTTCCATTTCAGTTTGTATTGGTTCTGATTTGCACATATTTAATGGTTTCCATTGCAGTTTTGTATTGGTTCTTGTAATGGTTTCATTACAAATTTGTATTGGTATTGAGTTGCACATATTTAATGGTTTCCAGTACATATTGTATTGGTTAAGATTTGTATGTTTAATGGTTACATGCTTTTAGCTGTTAATAATTAGGACAGTAATTATAGTTTTTAATGAATCCATTTAAATGGTTACCAAAATTATAGATAATGGGTATAAACTGCACACACTTTTCAATAGCATACAGCTTATGTTTTGTTTAGCAAAGAATGAAGAGCATGCATCTGAAAAAATTATATACAGGATTAAGTCCTGAAACAGAAATAACTAGAAATAAACATCTGACACAAAACATGAATTTATCATTTTTATTACTTAATTCACACTTCATAGGCTTCACTGGGGTTGACTGATTAGACCTGCAAAAAGAAGAAGAATTCATTAGGACAATGTACTTAAACCACATTAGTACATAAGATTCTCCATTACATATTTAAATATATTCATCCAACATATTTGGGCGTACTTTGAGCAGATACAAGATCTTGACAGCTGTGAACTTTGTCCACTATGTAATGTTCATAGCATTACAGTCATCTTTTTATTTAACCTTCTTCAGGTGTAGGTTTTAAATTATGAAACAGGGATGCACCAAAATTCAGTTAAATTAGCGTTTTGGCTCTAAAAACAGATGTATATTAATAACTGCGTTATTGCAGTGATTTGTCAATACAAATTGAATTACACGCATAAAAAATTCTTTTGGCACAAATTGAGCGCATTACGGCCGAATGTTTTTATTTAGTGCTTTTTGTGCATTCCCGGGTTTGACGTGAATTCGCGTCTGCCGCCCGATATGAAAAATCTGAAGTTCTGTGTCAGTTTGCACCCCATCAACCAATCACGAGCCAGCTTGCTGTCACATGGTGAAGTGACGGGATAAACGGGGACAGGTCCGCTTTTTTCAGTTTATAATGTTTGACCTCAATTCAATACATGCGTTGTGTAGTGTCTATATGAAAATAAAAAGGCTAAATATTCCAAGACGATGTGCATATTGTGAATATAAATAGGTAATTTAAAAATGTTTATAATAACAAACATTGATTCACAATTAAAAGTCTATTTCTGTTTTAAAATGAACATAAAGAAACAAAATATGCATAGAAAGGTTTGATTTCATAGCTTTGTCATGTTTAATACGTCTAAGGACAGGAACTATCCATATTATAACAATAGTCAAGCACTCAAGAAGTGTGTAACTGATGTGTCAAAGAAAAGTGGACAAGCTTTCAACAAAAAAACTGCTCAACAGTTACCCAATGAAATGATGAACATATAAATGTAAAAGTACAAAGATATCATTAGTAAATTCTATTACATTAAGAAATGTGTATGTAAAAACTTACCACTGACAGTTTTTGCCCGGTTTATGTCACTGATCTTCTCAGCCAGGTATTTCCGGACACTTAGGAGGCGCTTATTTATGTCCTCTGAGGTGTGACCCTTTTCTTTCAGTCTCTGAGAAAGACATTCTGTAAGGAACACACACACACACACACACACACACACACACACACACACACACACACACACACACACACACACACACACACACACACACACGTTGGGTCACAAAATGTGGTTTAAGAGTTTTCTAGGTGAGAATGTAGAAAGACCTCAAATATGTGACTCATTTATAATCATAGTGCCTATTTTACAATCTGTTCAGATGCTTTCACATATGCAAACTTCAGGCCGTCAGCGGGTTTAGCACTAATGTTCCCGCTGAGAACAGCTTAATCTCGGCCAATCCTTCAGGAATTTGCGGCTGGCTCGTATGTCGATAGTGGTTAAACATGAGATATTATTAATTTGGGGTATTTCAAATGAGCGATCTTTGGTCTTTTTAATCTATTACTTGTTCCAGAGCAAATCGATTTGGCTTAAAGCTGCAGTAGGTAACTTTTGTAAAAATTGTTTTTACATATTTGTTAAAACTGTCATTATGTTCTGACAGTAGACTATGAGACAGATAATCTGTGAAAAAAAAAAAAAAAATCAAGTTCATATGGCTCCTCCCAGTGGTCCTATTCCATTTGCAGAAATACACCACTCCCGTTCAGAAACAACCAATCAGAGCCAGGAGGAGTGTGTTAGCAGTGTCAATCACGCTCGTGTACGCTCCTCTCTTGCACAGCGCGCCGTCATTCAAACCAAACTCAAGTTTGCCAGTGTGCTGCAGCTGTGCTAATGGTGGAGAAACAACCTAAACTGCCAATTTCTCGATTGGCACCCGCTCATAAAACAAAGATGAGTAAAAGGAAACAAGCGGGAAAAAAAAAGAATAAGAAAGAGCCCATTGACTCAGTGTCAAAACTCTGAGTGACATTTTATCTACATGTAACGTGGCTACTGTACAAAGCAACAATTGAAACCTTCTAATTCACTGGCTTGTCATGTTGCTGAAATAACATTGTGGAGAGCAGGACGAGGCCGAGGGACAGGGACATGAGCGGCGCAAGGCCGGTGGCAAGAGTGTTAATGAAAGACATGAATAATGATAATAAAAGCATTTCTCACGGAGGAGCGGAAAACATAAAGGAGGAGCAACAACAGTGGAGAGAGGAACACAGGCCTGATTTTACGTTGTGATTTTATGTTCTTATGTTTTTTTTTCTGTGTTGTCTGTGGGGGGCTGCTGGCTTATACTTTAATTTTGTATTTGTTTATTTATTATTAGGGATGTCCCGATCCGATACTCAGTAGCAGTGAAGGGAGAAGTTGTGGGGGAGGAGCTGTGGAGGTGCAGTGAAGGGAGTAGCTGTGGAGGAGCAGTGAAGGGAGGAGCTGTGGGGGGTAGAGCTGTGGAGGGAGGAGCTGTGGGGGGGGGGGAGCTGTGGGGGGTAGAGCTGCGGAGGAGCAGTGAGGTGAGGAGCAGTGAGGTGAGGAGCTGTGGGGGGTAGAGCTGTGGGGGGAGGAGCTGTGGGGGGTAGAGCTGTGGGGGGAGGAGCTGTGGAGGGAGGAGCTGTGGGGGGTAGAGCTGTGGGGGGAGGAGCTGTGGGGGGAGGAGCTGCGGAGGAGCAGTGAGGTGAGGAGCTGTGGGGGATAGAGCTGTGGAGGGAGGAGCTGTGGGGGGAGGAGCTGTGGGGGGTAGAGCTGTGGGGGGAGGAGCTGTGGGGGGAGGAGCTGTGGGGGGTAGAGCTGTGGGGGGTAGAGCTGTGGGGGGTAGAGCTGCGGAGGAGCAGTGAGGTGAGGAGCTGTGGGGGGAGGAGCTGTGGGGGGTAGAGCTGCGGAGGAGCAGTGAGGTGAGGAGCTGTGGGGGGTAGAGCTGCGGAGGAGCAGTGAGGTGAGGAGCTGTGGGGGGAGGAGCTGTGGGGGGTAGAGCTGCGGAGGAGCAGTGAGGTGAGGAGCTGTGGGGGGTAGAGCTGCGGAGGAGCAGTGAGGTGAGGAGCTGTGGGGGTAGAGCTGTGGGGGGTAGAGCTGCGGAGGAGCAGTGAGGTGAGGAGCTGTGGGGGATAGAGCTGTGGAGGGAGGAGCTGTGGGGGGTAGAGCTGTGGGGGGAGGAGCTGTGGGGGGTAGAGCTGTGGGGGGAGGAGCTGTGGGGGGAGGAGCTGTGGGGGGAGGAGCTGTGGGGGGAGGAGCTGTGGGGGGAGGAGCTGTGGGGGGGGGGGAGCTGTGGGAGGTAGAGCTGCGGAGGAGCAGTGAGGTGAGGAGCTGTGGGGGGTAGAGCTGTGGGGGGAGGAGCTGTGGGGGGTAGAGCTGTGGGGGGAGGAGCTGTGGAGGGAGGAGCTGTGGGGGGAGGAGCTGCGGAGGAGCAGTGAGGTGAGGAGCTGTGGGGGATAGAGCTGTGGAGGGAGGAGCTGTGGGGGGTAGAGCTGTGGGGGGAGGAGCTGTGGGGGGTAGAGCTGTGGGGGGAGGAGCTGTGGGGGGTAGAGCTGTGGGGGGAGGAGCTGTGGGGGGTAGAGCTGCGGAGGAGCAGTGAGGTGAGGAGCTGTGGGGGATAGAGCTGTGGAGGGAGGAGCTGTGGGGGTAGAGCTGTGGGGGGAGGAGCTGTGGGGGGTAGAGCTGTGGGGGGAGGAGCTGTGGGGAGACGAGCTGTGGAGGGAGGAGCTGTGGGGAGACGAGCTGCGGAGGGTAGAGCTGTGGGGGGGGGAGCTGTGGGGGGGGAGCTGTGGGGGGAGGAGCTGTGGGGGGTAGACAGGGTTTCTACAGGTATCTTCAAATGAAATTTAATGCCTTTTTAATGCCTTTTTAATGCCATTTTAAAAAATTTTAATGCCATATACGACCCATGACTAACCATGTATATGCATATAATATATATATATATATATATATATATATATATATATATATATATATATATATATATATATATATATATATATATATGTATATGTATAAAATGTTTTTTTTTTTTTTCTCTTTTTTTCTGGAACATATAGGTGTAATTTGCAGGTGGGACATGTCGATTGTCCCCACCATTTTTTAAACATCTCGCGGCGTATAGGACGGGTCGCAGGAATGGTGGTGTTTCATTAGTAATATTATTATTAGTGTTTTTGTTGTTGTTATTAATAATTGCTCACACTTGCAAAAGAGAAGATTTGACACATGGCACTGACAATTCAACCAAATACAAAGTATTTATTCTCTTCCTCTTCTACCGGCACCATCTCCTCCTCTAATGGGCCCGTTTCTCCACCTTCTCTGGGCCAGCATCCTCTAACCTGGCCTTTTTAGGGGCTTTCCTCTCAGGGCGGATGAGAGCATGATTAATTGCTTATTACCAGACATCTTTGAAAGACAGATGCAATGATTAATGCATCCATGGCCCGGATATAATTATAAAATATGACATGATTTTAAAAGTGACCTATAACATCGACTATGCAAAATTATTAAGCCTATTTGGAGAGAGAAATGTTTATAATGTGACAATATGTCAGTCATCGTGCGATGACGAAAATATGACTAGGCCTAGACTACTTGTTCTGAGCAGGTGTTGTCAGTGAACAGGCTGGGTTAGGGTTAGGGAACAGGCTGTAAAACTGTTGACTAAGTTACAGACACTCATTAAAACTGATGATAATTATCTGGGAAACGTTTCTCTAACAGCAGTCAAGTTGCCATTGTGTCAAACAAGTTGTGAATTTTTTGTAACATTAAAACAGGAGATCATGACTTATCTTGAATCTTACCCAGATACAATAGTGCTATTTTCTAATTGGCTAATGTGTAGACCCTTTCTTTTTTTTTGATTGGCTGATAAGTGGCAGGCTTGAATAGTAAGAACTGCAGGGGAGACGCGCTTGATTCCTGTCGGTTTCATAGTGAGAGCGGCGCGGCCAGAGACATTTGGGGCGCTGCGGCATATTCAATATATTATAAATAGTTTTTCAGCGTGAGAAATACAATGTGAGCGTGACAAAAGACCGAAACGAGTGACTGTCACGCTCAATGCGTGACACTTGAGAGCCCTGCGTCTAAAGCCTTGTTTATACTCGACG
>JAZAVI010001236.1:0-12528 GCA_036326025.1 Chrosomus eos | reverse complement strand
AAAACCCCGCTTTCCCCGATGAGCGAACCCCCCCGAAGTTGGAAACTGGTCGATAGGCTATAGCTAATCCCCCAATGCGAAAAATATTGATAGAAAAGGGGTAAAAAATCAACAAAGTAAAGTGTCAGTCATTTTTAAGTTTTTTTTTCAAAAAAATGTTATAACCCCAAAATAAAATGGATTTTTCACCAATTTTTTACACACATGTATGGGCCACTTTGAGGGCACATAAAAAAATTGGTGGGAGAGCTCTTTGGTGGCGCTATAATTAGAACAAACATGAAATCCCATTGATGTTAAATTTTAAGTTTTGTGAAATAAAATGCTATACTAACAATGCATTGATGTAATATTAAGAAATTTGGAATGTGCCAACAACACCATCCCCTGAAGGTACTAAAGTTTTTGAAACAGCGCCCCTTGTGGTCAAAATTAAAACAAAAATTTCCAAAAAGGCTAATAACTTTTGAATAAATCTGCTTGTAAAATTGCCACGGGTCTTAATAGATTCCTTGGTCAACTGAGAACATAGATACCAGGTTTTCCTTATTTGGCCGAACTTCCTGCCCGCCATCTTGATTTTCAGTAAAAACCCTACTTTTTCGAACTCCTCCTAGACCGTTTGTCCGATTTTCACCAAAACGAATCGTATCATCTCAGACCGGTGCCGACTAAAAGTTATAGGATTTCGTTGTCGATAGAAAAACCGTTTTGTATAGCGCAGCAGCAAAGTTGAGGTTAATGCTAAAAGACTATTCGGCTTTATCTCTGCAATGCCTTGACATATTGACACAAACTTTATGGGGTCATTGTCACTTCACTCTGACCACATCACATCAGTTTGTAACTGCGCCACCTATTGGTCGAAAGTGATAAACCATTAAATTATCTTAAAAGTTTGTTATATGATTTTTGCCATTATCCAAAGTTCCCCTTAAATGTCTTTAATTGCTCATTGCTGCAGTTGGTCTGCCACTCCACCCCTGATGGCATCTGTTGCCGCTTCTTGCGCTTGGCCCGGTTATGGCTTGCTTGCAGCTATATTTTTATTAAATCAATTGTTCTGTTCGGTTCTTTTTTTTATTCTTTCTTCTTCTGCGGGCGTCTATGGCAGCCATAGAACCGTTTGCGGGAAAAATTTTTTTTGGTTTGCATTCTGATTGAGGGGCAGTCCCAACATTAAATACACCAATTTTGGTGGGCTCTAAGTCATTCCCCCTAGCGCCACCACCTGTCCAAATTTCACTTTTATTATGCTAATAACTTTTGAACCCTAAGGCCTATCATCAAAATTCTTTTTCCCCTTGTTCCTGAGTCATGCCCATTCGATTGCACCCTATGGACGTTTATTTTCCGTCATAAATTTGGCCGCCATCTTGAATTTTCAGAAAACCCACTTTTTCGAACCCCTCCTAGGCGATGCTCGATTTCCCCCAAAATTTCACCAATCATTTTCAGGCGGGGGGACAAAAAGTTGGAATTCAAGTTTTGTAAAATCGTTTTTGAAAACGTGCAAACAAATTTTTTACGTAGGTTGCGAAAACAAACTTAAGGCGTATCTCCCAAGCTTTTCGTATTCGACCAAACTGGTAAAGCCCATCAAAGATGACCTGAGGAAATGCGGGTTTTCGGCGCAGCGCCCCCCTACGTGGGGAAATAAAATGGTTATTTTGCTCTAACTTCCTGAAGGGTTTGTCCAAAAACCCCATAAAGTGGCCTCGTTGATTCGGGCGGTAAATACCGAGTCGACTATACCCAATTTTTCCATATCGGCCTTTTTTGTCTGTCCGGCCATTTTGAATTAGGGCTTAAATGCTGTTTTTCTGAACGCATGAACGAATGTTACGAAACCCCGGTATGGGTATCAGTACGATCCCCTGAAAGGCCTAGAAGTTCCCGAACAGCGCCACCTAGTGGGAACTTTTTTTTTTCAAATGCTTATAACTTGGGTTTTGGTCGACTTATTTTCACGGAGTCATCTTTTGAGCTCTGAACGTTGCCGAGTCCAACGATACAAACCCTGTTGGGTTTCGTCTTACGGTTTGTGTAGCGTTGCGATTTAGTGCGAAAAAAACTTTTTTGGCTATATCTTCAAAAACCGCTTGTCCGTTTTCGAGACGAACCAAAGCCAGAAGTTTGGAAACAAGGTCGATAGGCTATACGCTATGCCCAAATGCGAAAATATTGATAGAAAGGGTCAAAAATCAAACAAAGTCCTGTGTCAGTCATTTTACGTGTTTTTCATATAAATGTCTAAAAACTCTGAAGTGAATTTGAGAAATTTTCCCAAAGACCCCCTTTCCGTATGGGCTCACCCCTGAGGACAATAAAAAAAATTGTGGGGACTGAGCTCTTGGTGGCGCTATAATAGAACAAAAATGAAATTCCCATTGCTTCAATAGGTTTTGTGAAATAAAATGCTATACTAAAAATGCTTTGATGAATTAGAAAACTCGAATGTGCCAACAACACCATCCCTGAAGGTACTAAAAATTTCGAAACAGCGCCACCTTGTGGTCAAAAGTTATAAAAAATTTTTCCAAAAAGGCTAATAACTTTTGAATAAATCTGCTGTTGAAATGCCATGGTCTTAATAGATTCTTGGTCAAGCTGAGAAAATAGATACCAGGTTTTCCTTATTTGGCGAACTTCCTGTCCGCCATCTTGATTTTCATTCAAAACTACTTTTTCGAACTCCCCCTAGACGTTTGTCCGATTTTCACCAAATCGAATCGTTTTCATCTCCAGCCCTTCCGCCCAAAAGTTAGGGGATTTCTTTTTGGTCGATAGACAAAACCGTTTTCGTTACGCAGCAGCAAAGTTGAGGCAGTGCCAAAATGACAAATTAGGCTTTATTCTGCAATGCCTGACATATTGAAAACAACTTTGTATGTGTCATTGTCACTTCACTCGACCCATCCATTCGAGTTCATAACTGCGCCCCCTATTGGTCGAAAGTGATAAACCATTAAATCATCTCAAAAGTTACTGTATGCATGATTTTTCGACCATTTGCCGAAATTCCTCTTAAAATGTTTTTAAAATTGCTCATTTTTTTCAGTTGGCGGGACATTTTTCAGCCATTTTGGGCATGTCTTATCGTTTCTAGCTTGGCCCGTTTAATGGCTGTTGCAGCTATATTTAGGGGCCAAGGGGGGCACGGGAAAGGGGGGGGTGGCCCCTATTGTATCTTTTCCCGGTTCTTATTTTTTTTCCCTTTCTTGGATGGGCTTTTAGGGGCAGCCAAAAAAACCCTTTTGGGGGAAAGTTATGAAATTTTGGAAACCTGATGGGAGGACAAAGTCTGAAAAGTCCCCGGGAGCAAATTTGGAGTTCCAATCAACCCCTCTAGCGCCCCCAAAACTGCCCAAAAAGATTTATTTTTTTTATGCTTATAATTTTTGAACCAAATGGCTAGAATCACAAACCCTTTGCCCTCTTATTCCTTGGCTCATGCCAATTTTTTTGAACCCTATGACGTCTTTTTCCGTCACGAAAAATTTGTCCCCCATTTGTAATTATAAAAAAAAGCTACTTTTTCGAACTCCCCCTGGGCCCGTTGTTCCGATTTTTCAAAAAAATTAAACCCAGAATCTCCAGCCCGTGCTGAAAAAAATTTGGGGGAAAATTTCAAAAAACGCTGAAAGTTGTTCTCAAATTTACCACGAAAATTTAAATTTTTTAAAGTGCGTGCGAAAACGGGCAAAAAGGGTTTTTTCCCCGCAACTTTACGTATTCAAACCAAAAATTGGTACATGTCATTACAAGCATGACCCGAGGCTACATGCGCGTTTCGGCGCAGCGCCCTACTGGTCCGGAGATAGAAAAATTGGCTATTTTTGCTCTAACTCCTGAACAGTTTGTCCAAAAATAAAAGTTTGGGCTTGTTAGATTTTAGGGCGTCATGCCGAGTTTGAAGATATCCAATTTTCCCAGATCGGCCATTTTGCTGTCGGCCATTTTGAATTATGTGCTAAAATGCTGTATTTTTGAACGCCATGAACGAATTGTTCGAAACTCGTATGTCATAGTACGTCCCCAAGGGCCTGAGAAGTTTCGAAACCCGCCACCTGTGGCAAAATTATTTTCAAAAGCTAAAAATTTTTTTGTGTTTGACGTTATTTTCCGGGGTATCTGGGATCCCCATTTCCCTTTTCCCAGTCCACGATACAAAAAATGCTTAGGTTTTGTTTACGGTTTGTGTGCGTTTGATTTAGCGTTAAAAAACCTTTTCCCATACCGAAAAGTTGTCATCGAGACAAACACCGCAGGGAATTTTGGGAAACTTTTTTTTCGATAGGCCCCCTTGTAATGCCCAATGCGAAAAAATTTATTTTAAAGGGGGGGTAAAACCAATCAAGTCCTTAGCTTTTTTTTGTTTATTCCCAATAAAATTATATAACTCCCCCTAAATGAGATATTTTTTAATTTTTCAACAATGTATGGGCTACTTTGGGTCACATAAAAAAAATTGGGTTACTTTGGTGGGCCCATAATAGAAGTAACATCTATTCTTAACGAAACATTGGTTAACATTACAAAAAACAGCCATGTGCCCCCCAGCACCATGCCTGAATCCAAAACATTTCGAACAGCGCCACCTTTTTGGCAAAAAAATTATAAATAATTTCTAAAAAAATTTTGAAAAAAAAATCTGCGTTTTTTTTAAGCCAAATGGTCTTAAGGTTTGCATTTCCCAGACTCTGAAATCAACATCTTTTTGTAAAATAGGGCCCTATTGGTCAAAGTGATAATTCCATTTTAAATCCATTTTTTGTTAATTAGGTTTTTTTTGGATTTTAAAAGCCCTTTTGCCTAAAAAATTAACTTTAAAAATTTAAATTGCTCCTTGTCGTTGGTTGAAACATGTTAATTCTTGTCGGGGCTTCTTTTGCGCTTGCCCCTTATTTGCTCTTGCACCCCATTTGGGGCCAAAGACGAATGGGCCGGGGCTATTGTTCTTTTCCCCTTTTTTTAGGGGAAGCAAAGAAAGGTGCCTGGGGCTTTGTATCTGTTGGTTTTATTGGGGCCAGCACCGGAAGGTCTTTGTTGGACCTATTTTTTGTTCCCGGTTTTTATTAGGGGCAGCCCCCCGAAGGTGCCCGGGGGCCCCTATTGTACTGTTTGGTTTTTTGGGGCCAGCACGAAAGGGGCGGGGGGGGCACCTATTGTATCTTTTCCGGGTTTTATTATTCTTCCTTTTTTCAGGGGTCTATGGGAGCCCCTAGAACCGTTTGGGGAAAGTTATGAAATTTGGTACCTGATAGAGGCTTGAAAAATCACCCGAGCAAAATTTTGGGTCTCCATCAAACCCCTCTGCGCCAATGTCCAAGTTTACTCTTTTTTGTTTATAACTTTTAAACCCTAAGGCTAAACAAAATCTTTTCCTTTTTTTCCCTGGCTCATGCCGATTCGATTGCCCCCTATGACGTCATTTTCGTCAGCTTTTTTCCCGCCATTTTAATTTTCCCGAAAAACTACTTTTTCAACTCTCCTGGCCGTTTTCCGTTTCACAAAATTGAAACCAATCTCTCCCAGCGTGGACAAAAAGTTATGGAATTCAAAAAAAACGTAAAATGTTTTAAATAACGCAAAAAAATTTTTACGTAGGCTGCGAAAACAACAAAAGGCTTTTTTCTCGAAAAGCTTTATCGTATTCAAACCAAACTTGGTACTTTTTTTTTAAAAAGATGCCTGAGGACATGCGCGTTTCGGCGCGGGCCCCCCTATGGTCGGATAAAAAAAATTGTATTTTTCTCAAAATTAAACGGTTTGTCCAAAAAATAAATTGTCTTGTTAGTTTCAGGGGTCTCCGAGTCGCGATTCCAATTTTCCCCAGATCGGCCATTTTGGCTGCGGCATTTTGAATTTGTGAAAAAATTCTGTATTTTTGAAGCATGAAAAATTGTTACGAAACTCGGTAGGGGGTCTCAGTACGTCCCTGAAGGGGCTGAGAAGTTTCGAAACGGGCCCTGGGGCAAAATTATTTTTAAAAAGTAATTTTTTGTTTGCGTTTTTCAGGGGGTTTATTCTTGGGCCCTAAACCCTTAGCCCAAATTTCCAAATTTGCAGGTTTTGTTTACTTTGTTTAGCGTTGTGTTTTAAAAACGCTTAAAAAAATTTGCCGTATTTTAAAACTTTTGCGATGGAAAAACCACCGCCAAAAAATTTTGGGGGGAAACCCAATAGGTATAGGTATCCGCAATCCCCAAATGGAAAAAAATTGATGTACTATAAAACCAAATAAAGTCATTTGGTGTTATTTTTTATTTTTTTTAAATTTGAATTTTATTTTAAGCCATTTTTCCAAATTAAACTTTTGTCTTAATTGCCCGCTGAGTTGGCGACACTTTTGACTGTTTGGTTTTTTTTTGGGTTTTTGGTTTCACAAATTGCAATTGTTTCTGTTCGGTTCTTTTTTTTATTCTTCTTCCGAGGGGGGTCTATGGCAGCCATGAAACCCTTTTGCGGGGAAAGTTGTTTTGTTTGAATTCTGATAGAGGACAGTCCAACATAATCACCAATTTTGGTGTCTCTAATCATTCCTCTAGGCCCCAGTCCAAATTTACTTTTTTTTGTAATAATTTTGAAATAAGGCCTATCAAAAAATTCTTTTTTTTCCCCTTTATTCTGAGTCATGACGATTCGTTGCTCCCCGCGCATTTTCCCTCATAAAATTTTTCCGCCATTTTGAATTTTCAAAAAAAACCTACTTTTTCGAATCCCCTAGGCCGATGCTCGTTTTCCCAAAATTGACCAGGTATCTTTAGGCATGGGACAAAAGTTTTTGGGAATTAAGTTATTGTTTAAAGTTTTTTAAAACCTCAAAAAAATTTGTAGGTTGGGAAAAAAAAACTTGGCTGTTCTCCAAAAAAGCTTTATCGTAAATTCCAAAAAACTTTTGGGACAGTCATCAAAGCTGACCTGGGCAAAATGCGGTTTCGGGCCCCAGCGCCCCTATGGTCCGGAGTATGAAAAAGGTTATTTTTTTATAACTCCGAACGGTTTGTCCCAAAAATATAAATGGCCCGTTGATTCGGGCGTCATACCGGTCGCTGATACCAATTTTTCCATATCGGCCCCTTTTGTCTGTCGGCCATTTGAATTATGTGCTAAAATGCGTATTTCTGATCGCATGAACGGATTGTTACGAAACTCGGTATGGGTCAATCAGTACGTTTCCCTGAAGAGCCTGAGAAGTTTCGAAACAGCGCCCTAGTGGTGAACTTTTTTTTTCAAATGCTTATAACTTTGGGTGTGGTCGACTTATTTTCACGAGGATCATCTTTTTGAGCTCCTGAATCGTTCCCGAGTCCAACGATACCAACATGCTGGGTTTCGTCTTACGGTTTGTGTAGCGTTGCGATGTAGCGCGGAAAAAAACATTTGGCTATATCTTCGAAACCGCTTGTCCGATCGAGACGAAACCCGCCAGTAGTTTGGAAAAACATAGGTCGATAGGCTATAAACGCTAATGCCCAAATGCGAAAATTTGATAGTAAGGGGTAGTAAAATTCAAACAAAGTCATGTGTCAGTCTTTTTTTCGTGTTTTTTCATATAAATGTCTATAACTCTGAAGTAAATTGAGATTTTTCACCAAAATTGACACACATACGTATGGGCTCACTCTGAGGACACACAAAAAAAATTGTGGGACTGACCTCTTGGTGGCGCTATAATAGAACAAAACATGAAATTCCAATTGACTTCAATAGAGTTTTGTGAAATAAAATGCATACTAAACAAATGCATTGATGTAATATTAAAAAAACTCAGAATGTGCAAACAACACCATCCCTGAACGTACTAAAAATATTTCGAAACAGCGCCACCTTGTGGTTTAAAAAGTTATAACAAAATTTCCAAAAAAGGCTAATAACTTTTGGATAAATCTGCCTGTTGAAATGCCACTGGTCTTAATAGATTCCTTGGGTCAAGTGAGAACATAGATACCAGTTTTCCTTATTTGACCGAATTTTCCTGTCCGCCATCTTGATTTTCAGTAAAAACCCTACTTTTTCGAACTCCTCCTAGACCGTTTTTCGATTTTCACCAAATCGAATCGTATCATCTCCAGGACCGTGCCGACTAAAAGTTATAGATTTCGTGTTCGATAGATGAAAACCGTTTTCGTTATAGCGCAGCAGCAAAGTTGAGGCTGATGCTAAAAGCACTATTTGGGCTTTATCTCTGCAATGCCTTGACATATTGACACCAAATTTTATATGTGTCTTGTCACTTCACTTGACCAATCACATCAGTTTTAAAAACTGCGCCACCATTGGTCGAAAGTGATAAACCATTAAATTATCTTAAAAGTTGCTGTATCTATGATTTTTTAGCCATTTTATCCAAAGTTCTCCTAAAATGTCTTTAATTTCTCATTGCTGCAGTTGGTCTGCCCACTCCCACCCATGGATGGCATCTGTTGCCCGCTTCTTGCGCTTGGCCCGGTTATTGCTGCTTGCAGCTAATTTAGGGGCCCAAGCACCGAAGGTGGGGGCCCACCTATTGTATTGTTCCCGTTCTTATTAGGGGCCAAAGCACCGAAGGTGCGGTGGCACCTATTGTATCTGTTCCGGTTCTTATTATTCTTCCGTTTCTTCTTTTCTTCTTCCGACTGGGTGTCTATGGCAGCCCATAGAAAAACCCTTTGCGGAAAGTTATGAAATTTGGTACACTGATAGAGGACAGTCTGAAAAGTCAACAGAGCAAATTTGGAGTCTCCAACTCAATCCCTCTAGCGCCACCAACTGTCCAAAGTTTCACTTTTATTATGCTAATAACTTTTTGAACCGTAAGGCCTATCATCAAAATTCCTTTTTCCCTTGTTTCTGAGCTAATGCCGATTCGATTGCACCCTATGACGTCATTTTCCGTCACGATATTTTGTCCGCCATTTGTAATTATCTGAAAAAGCTACTTTTTCGAACTCCTCCTAGGCCGTTGTTCTGATTCTCACCAAAATTGAACCAGTTAAATTTTTCAAAACCATGCTGACAAAAAGTTAGGGGTTTTAAAAAAAAAAACGTTTGCAAGTCGTTCTCGAATACCACGAAAATTTAAATTTTACTTTAAGCTTGCGAAAAAACAAAAAAGGGGTTTGAAACTCCGGGGACCCCCTTTTTTCAAAATTAAAACCAAATTTTGGCCCAAATTCATCACATGGTGACCTGAGGTAATGCTGCGTTTGGGGCGCAGCGCCCCCCCCCTACTTGGCCCGGGAGATACAAAAAAGTGTTTTTTTCCCCCATAATTTACTGTACTCTTTGCCCAAAAATCATAAAAGGGGTTTCCTTTTAAGATTCGGGGCGTCATGCCAGTTGTCGGGTATTCCAATTTTCCTAGATCGGCCATTTTGTTTGTGGGCCTTTTTTAAATTATGTGCAAAAAATGCTTTTATTTTTCTGAACGCATGAACAAATTTGTTACGAAACTGGGTTTTGGGTAAATCAGTACGATCCCCTTTAAAGAGCCTAAAAAAATTTTTTCGAAACAGCGCCCCCTTTAGTGGTAAAATTTTTTTTTTTAAAATGTTTTATAATTTTTGGGTGTGGGAAATTTTTTCACGAGAGTCTTCTTTTTGATTTTTCCTAAATCATTGCCGGTCCAACGATCCCAAACAAGGGGGTTTTTCTTTTTTAGGGTTTTTTGTAGCGTTGTGATTTAGCGTTTTAAAAAACTTTTTGCCGTATTTTCCCCAAAAAACCGTTTGGGTTTTCCCGATCGAGCCCAAAACCCCGCCCAAAAATTTGGGGGAAAATAGGTCGTTAGGCTATTTTCAAAATGCCCAAATGCAAAAAATTTGTTTGGTAAGGGGTTTTAGAAAAATCCAATCAAAGTCACGTGTCAGTCTTTTTTTATGTTTTTTAAATACACTTTTAAATGTATATAACTACCAAAACTAAATGGATATTTTCCCCAAATTTTACACACACTTTAGGGCTACTTTGGGGTCACAAAAAAAAAAATTGGTGGGGATTGACCCTATGGGGGCGCTAAAATTTAGAACGTAACAATTTCTTAACAATGCTTTGGGTTGTAACATTAAAAAAACTCAGCATGTGCCCCCCGGCACCCATGCCCTGAAGGTACTCAACATTTTTCCCGAGACAGCGGCCCCCTTTTTGGGTAAAAAAGTTAAAACAAAATTTTCAAAAATTTTTTGAAAAAATTCTCATTTTTTAAAACCCAGGGTTTCTTAAGGTTTGTCATTGTCACTGGGATTTAGTAACTACGCCCCCTATTGGTCCCAAAAGTGTTTAAATTTATTAAATCAAAATTTTTTTGTTTAAATTTGTGTGATTTTTTAAAACCATTTTGCCTAAATTCATCGCAATGTCTTAAATTTCTCCCTTTCTGCAGTTGGTTTTGACACATTTGGGATGTCTTGTCGTCTTCTTTGCGCTTGGCCCGGTTATTGCTTTCTTGCGCTATATTTAGGGGCCAAACACCGAAGGTGCGGGCAAACCCATTGTATTTTGTTCCGGTTCTTATTATTATTATTTTAATTTTTTGCTTCTTTTTCTTTCCCCCTGGGGGTTATGGCACCCCTAGAAAAGTTTGCGGGGGAAAATTGTTTTGGTTTTACCTTCTGATAGAGGACGGGCCCAACATTAAAAACACCAATTTTTGGGGTTCTAAGTCATTCCCTCTAGCGCCACCACCTGTCCAAAAATTTCACTTTTAAATTTGCCCAATAACTTTTTAAAACCCTAAAAGGGCCCATTTATCAAAATTCTTTTTTCCCCCCTTTTTTCCTGAGGGGTCATGCCCCATTCGATTGCACCCTATACGTCAATTTTTCCCTCCCTAATAAATTTTTGGGCCCCCATCTTGGGAAATTTTTAGAAAAAACCCACTTTTTCGAACTCCCCTAGGCCGATGCTCCCATTTTCCCAAAATTGCACCAAATCATCTTCAGGCAGTGGGGACAAAAAGTTTTTGGAATTCCCAAATTGATTCGTCCCCTATCGTTTTGGTTTAAAAGTGCAAACAATTTTTCGAGCGGGTTTCCCAAAACAAAACTTAAGGGTTTATCCCACAACGCTTTATCGTTTCGACCAAAACTTTGGGCCAAGGGCATCACAAGCCCGACCTGAGGGAACATGCCCGCGTTTCGGGCAAGCGCCACCTACTGGTCCGGAGATATGAAAATGGTTATTTTTGCTCATAACTCCTGAACGGTTTGTCCAAAAATCATTAAAAGTGGCCTCGTTAGATTCAGGGCGTCATACCGAGTCGACTGATATCCAATTTTCCATACCGGCCATTTTGTCTGTCGGCCATTTTGAATTTAAATGTGCAAAAATGCTGTATTTTCTAAAACGCATGAACAAAATTGTTACGAAACTCGGTAGGGGTCATCAGTACGATGCCTGAAAGAGCCTGAGAAGTTTCGAAACAGCGCCACCTAGTGGTGAACTTTTTTTTTCAAATGCTTATAACTTTGGGTGTGGTCGACTTATTTTCACGAGAGTCATCTTTTTTAGCTCCTGAATCGTTGCCGAGTCCAACGATACCAAACATGCTGGGTTTCGTCTTACGGTTTGTTTTAGCGTTGCGATTTAGCGCGAAAAAAACATTTGGCTATATCTTCGAAAACCGCTTGTCCGATCGGACGAAACCACCGCCAGAAGTTTGGAAACATAGGTCGATAGGCTTACGCTAATGCCCAAATGCGAAAATATGATAGTAAGGGGTCGTAAAATTCAAACAAAATCATGTGTCAGTCATTTTTTAACGTGTTTTTTCATATAAATGTCTATAACTCGAAGTGAATTGAGATATTTTCAAACCAAAATTGACACACATACGTATGGGCTCACTCTGAGGACACATAAAAAAAATTGTGGGACTGAGCCTCTTGGTGGCGCTATAATAGAACAAAACATGAAATTCCCATTGACTTCAATAGAGTTTTGTGAAATAAAATGCTATACTAAACAAATGCATTGATTGTAAAATTAAGAAACTCAGAATGTGCCAACAACACCATCCCCCCGAAGGTACTAAAAATATTTCGAAACACGCCACCTTGTGGTCAAAAGTTATAACAAAATTTCCAAAAAGGCTAATAACTTTTGAATAAATCTGCCTGTTTTAAATGCCAATGGTCTTAATAGATTCCCTTTGGTCAAGCTGAGAAAATAGATACCAGGTTTTCCTTATTTGGCCGAACTTCTGTCCGCCATCTTGATTTTCATTCAAAGCTACTTTTTCGAAAACTCCTCCTAGATCGTTTGTCCGATTTTCACCAAAATCGAATCGTATCATCTTCAGACCTTTTCCCGACCAAAAGTTTTGGGTTTCCGTGTCGATAGACAAAACCGTTTTCGTTATACCGCAGCAGCAAAGTGAGGCATGCTGCCAAAATGACTATTTAAAGGGTTTATATCTGCAATGTCTCGACATATTGACAACTAACTTTGTATGTGTCCCTTGTCACTCACTTTACCATCACATCTTTTAACTGCGCCACCTATTGTCAAAGTGATAAAACCATTAAAAATTTTATAATTTTTTAT
>JAZAVI010001235.1:0-23278 GCA_036326025.1 Chrosomus eos | reverse complement strand
GCTTTGCAAAAAAACTGATTTTTGTCCATTTTAAAATTCATCCCCCTTCTTTTCCTATCTGCCCTAGTTAAAAACTTTTTAAAACCCCCTGTTTCTACCGGGGAGCCCCCCCCCACATGGGGGGCCTGCAAGTCCTCTAAAAGCTCATACCTTTGGGGTTTTTTTTCCCGTAAAACCATAAAACATTGCACATTTTAAAAATTCCCTTCCAAAAAAAGTCATTTTGCTAAAATGCCCCCCCCGTCCCTACCACTGTGCTGCCCTTTACCAAGATATTGGATTTTAGAAAGGTAAAAATGCTCTGTGCTCGAGACGTGGACCTCACACTTCTCACATTGATAGTCGAGATTGTGAGGGCCATAAGCAGTATTAAATAGAAAGGCATGAAGCTTAAAACATACATTTTTAAAAGGTTACAATTTTAAACAAATAAAATCATAGTATTCCCTGTGTCTCCTGCCTCTCCCCTCTCCCATGGGGACTGGGTTCAGGGGGCAAGAGCTTGACACCTCAGGATCCACAGAGCTGAACTCTTGTGACTCTTTCGGTGTCGATGTTCTCAGCTTGAAGTGCAGGAAAGAAACTTCATTGGGGGATTCTGAGGGCCACATGCGGTCCAGATGTTCCGGGGAGGAACTATCCAGCCGATGTGTGGCCCTCGGCCTTTTCTCCACTGTTATACACAGAGGAGATCCCGCAGTTCTCTTCTGCACTTGAGCATTTGGGAGTGAAGATTCAACTTCATTCCCACTGGAGGGCATACTCACCTCCGAGACGGTATTGAGGGAGGAAACCGTTTCGTCCTCTCCGTTTTCTATTTCTTTGCCTTTGTCTTGCCCGGGAGTGGTTTCCTCCCCCTGTTCCGTTTCCATTTGTGACTCCGCCCCTGTGGCCGCCCCACTTCCTCTTTCCTGACCAATCCCTGAGGCTGGCTGGGAATTTGAAATTCCCGCCAAAACCTCTGGGATCACCTCCTCCATCCTTTGTTCTTCCCTTTGTTCTGTTTGTGGGGCGGCCATTTTGTTGCTTTTAAGTTTGTTGGCAAAACTTTTCGGGCAATCTCTGTAGAGATGGGATGACTCCCCACAAAGGTTGCACTTTCTGCCATTGTGGCACTCTTCAAAGGTGTGCCCAATCTCTCTACACTTTCTGCAAATTATTTCCTGACATGCCTCGGCGAGATGTCCAAGTTTACCACACTTGCGGCATAGCTTGGGCATCCCTTGGTAGTGAATGTAGCCTCTATTCTCCCCCAACACAATCATTGATGGTATTTGACTCAGGCCATGGTAGCTGTTGGGATCTGCCCATTGTTGTATGGGCACTCTCCACGCACAGCTCCAGATACCGTCTTCGTCTAAAACCTTGACTGGTTGTCCGCGAATAGAGCAATATCTTGCCAACCACACAACAATGTCTTCTCCACTCACAGTCTCATTAAACATCCTGACAATCACAACTTTCAGTGAATTATCAGTCAGCTTTTCCACTGTGAACATGGAGAAATTGGCTTTGCATGTTTCAAACCGAGACCAGAAAGTATTCAGCAGATTAGCGGATGTAAAACTTACATCAAAACCCCGATTTTGGGGCAGAGTCAACAAACAGTTTATATCCATTGCTTTAAAACCTAGAGTCTGTTGGATGTACTTCCGTGAAAAATCCAATCTAGAACAAGTTAGGAGAGTACCATCCTCTTTTGGCTTGAAATTAAAACGCACGCTGTGGTGCCTCCTCATGCCGGCACGAGCAGCCGACATGTTGGAGGCACCACCAGCCCGCTGCGGCTAAAATCCAAACAATAAATACACAATAATAAATAAATTAAAACCTGCTTACCTTAAAACCAGAAGATTCCTCGCAGAACGAGTCGTCAATAAAAAAGCCGCTTGTCACTGTACCTCCTGAAGGGTGTATGTCCCGTGTGACAAGCAACACACGAGACCAAGTCCAACAAGAGGCGATCGCAGTCTCAACCGTCCGACCAGACCACTTGATCTTAGCCAAAAGGCCGAGAAGCGATGCCGGACCGACGCCGAGGCGGGGTAGCCGGCAAAGGCCACGCCCACCTGGGCTGCGGCGAGAGGGTCTAAGGTCGCCAACACACAAGCTCAGCGATTGGTTGACACCAAAAATGGATCACAACAGAGTGCACAACACGACACTTTTGGAGTGCGACCTGGGATTTTGGATCATCCACATTCTGCCCTAAAAGTGAGCAGGCAGACCAAAGCGTACGCCGTAGAGACTTGAAACTCTGACGGGATGGTAGTACCCGCCCCGATTCTACATCATCACCAAGGCTCGCCCCGGTCGGCCCCAAGGTGGCGCTGCAGCGATCAAAAGTACGAAATGGCTCGTAACTCCTGAACCGTCCGTCGCAGACCCAAGTGTCTTACATCACCGGAATCCTTGGCTCGGGCCGAACAAGACGCACGCCTCGGATTCGATGGTCGCGCTGGCGAGATTTTCGGGTATTTGGGATTTTCTCAAAAACCTACTTTTGCACACTAGTCCTAGGTCTTTTGCCCGATCTGACCCAAACCGGCGCAGAAAGATTCTCTGGAGTCTGACTGCCAAGAGTGACGGGGAAAAAAGTCGGAATTTCGATTCACGTTGGCGACGGGACGCCAAAACGTTGGGAGTGGGCGAGGCGGGCTTTACTTAAATGGCTATAACTCTCCAACGGAATGAGACAATTACACCCAAGTCGGTACACCCGTGTACGGGCTCAGCCTGTGGTCAGGTGAAAAGGGATGTGGCGACTGGCCACTTGGTGGCGCTGTAAACGGACAAAACAACAACATGAATACGGCCACAGGCGATTGTTTATCACCTGATTTTTCACACATGCACAAGGTAGTCATACCAGATGATAGCGCTCCTCATTCTGAACAACTTTGCCTCTAGGACCACTGCTGTCACTCAGATCGTTCGTTCAATATTGGAGATTATTTGAAAAATGACATAAATAAAATAAAATAGAAGAACAATTTTTTTGTTTAAAACATACTTTCGCAGACTGCTCCTAGGTTGCTTTATATCTCTGGATCAAGCACTGCAGTTCAATTCTCTAGACTTCCTAGGTCATCAGAAGAAGAAATACAAAGGGGAACTTTAACAATCTGCTCTTTTAACCAGTGTGTCGAGGGGAGAGCGCGAACGCAGTCCCCCACTACCATAAATTATGCAGTCGAGATTCCCACATTTGGGGAATTCGCAGGGGTCAGCACAACCGGAGTGCAATGGCCGAGCCTCGCCCTGGGTGAACCACCTTCCTGATCATGGTGTCTCCCCTGCCAGGTAAGTATGAATTCCCAGGCTTCCAGTCAGAGGCACCCTGTCCCTCTTCGCAATCCTCACCAACGGTTGGACAATCAAGAACACACCTGATTCCACTCATCAGCTGGTTAGTAAAGACTCGAAGAGATAAGAGAGACATCAAAACTGTGCAGTGACGGGTATTTGTTGTTGTTGTTATGTGCTATATAAATAAACTTGCCTTGCCAAGAACAGAGATGTTTTTTTGTTTTTGTTTTTCACACCACCATTCCACCTTGCCAGTAGAGTACACGATCAGCTACAACACCCATACACACACACTACTTCCATTAACACCTGCTGCCACACAAGACTGAAACATTTCTTTCATTGAACACTTTAGGAGAGTGCACCGTTCCCAGAAGTACTGCAATACCGGGTCGATGCGTGGAGTGGATGGAGCAAGCCCTATTCCATCTCCCAGTTCCAAAAATCAATTTAATATATGGTGCCCGGGTAGGGCACGTATCAGATATTAAACTGATAAGAACAGATACTACACTTGATCTTAGCCAAAAGGCCGAGAAGCGATGCCGGACCGACGCCGAGGCGGGGGAGCCGGCAAAGGCCACGCCCACCTGGGCTGCGGCGAGAGGGTCTAAGGTCGCCAACACACAAGCTCAGCGATTGGTTGACACCAAAAATGGATCACAACAGAGTGCACAACACGACACTTTTGGAGTGCGACCTGGGATTTTGGATCATCCACATTCTGCCCTAAAAGTGAGCAGGCAGACCAAAGCGTACGCCGTAGAGACTTGAAACTCTGACGGGATGGTAGTACCCGCCCCGATTCTACATCATCACCAAGGCTCGCCCCGGTCGGCCCCAAGGTGGCGCTGCAGCGATCAAAAGTACGAAATGGCTCGTAACTCCTGAACCGTCCGTCGCAGACCCAAGTGTCTTACATCACCGGAATCCTTGGCTCGGGCCGAACAAGACGCACGCCTCGGATTCGATGGTCGCGCTGGCGAGATTTTCGGGTATTTGGGATTTTCTCAAAAACCTACTTTTGCACACTAGTCCTAGGTCTTTTGCCCGATCTGACCCAAACCGGCGCAGAAAGATTCTCTGGAGTCTGACTGCCAAGAGTGACGGGGAAAAAAGTCGGAATTTCGATTCACGTTGGCGACGGGACGCCAAAACGTTGGAGTGGGCGAGGCGGGCTTTACTTAAATGGCTATAACTCTCCAACGGAATGAGACAATTACACCCAAGTCGGTAACACCCGTGTACGGGCTCAGCCTGTGGTCAGGTGAAAAGGGATGTGGCGACTGGCCACTTGGTGGCGCTGTAAACGGACAAAACAACAACATGAATACGGCCACAGGCGATTGTTTATCACCTGATTTTTCACACATGCACAAGGTAGTCATACCAGATGATAGCGCTCCTCATTCTGAACAACTTTGCCTCTAGGACCACTGCTGTCACTCAGATCGTTCGTTCAATATTGGAGATTATTTGAAAAATGACATAAATAAAATAAAATAGAAGAACAATTTTTTTGTTTAAAACATACTTTCGCAGACTGCTCCTAGGTTGCTTTATATCTCTGGATCAAGCACTGCAGTTCAATTCTCTAGACTTCCTAGGTCATCAGAAGAAGAAATACAAAGGGGAACTTTAACAATCTGCTCTTTTAACCAGTGTGTCGAGGGGAGAGCGCGAACGCAGTCCCCCACTACCATAAATTATGCAGTCGAGATTCCCACATTTGGGGAATTCGCAGGGGTCAGCACAACCGGAGTGCAATGGCCGAGCCTCGCCCTGGGTGAACCACCTTCCTGATCATGGTGTCTCCCCTGCCAGGTAAGTATGAATTCCCAGGCTTCCAGTCAGAGGCACCCTGTCCCTCTTCGCAATCCTCACCAACGGTTGGACAATCAAGAACACACCTGATTCCACTCATCAGCTGGTTAGTAAAGACTCGAAGAGATAAGAGAGACATCAAAACTGTGCAGTGACGGGTATTTGTTGTTGTTGTTATGTGCTATATAAATAAACTTGCCTTGCCAAGAACAGAGATGTTTTTTTGTTTTTGTTTTTCACACCACCATTCCACCTTTGCCAGTAGAGTACACGATCAGCTACAACACCCATACACACACACTACTTCCATTAACACCTGCTGCCACACAAGACTGAAACATTTCTTTCATTGAACACTTTAGGAGAGTGCACCGTTCCCAGAAGTACTGCAATACCGGGTCGATGCGTGGAGTGGATGGAGCAAGCCCCTATTCCATCTCCCAGTTCCAAAAATCAATTTAATATATGGTGCCCGGGTAGGGCACGTATCAGATATTAAACTGATAAGAACAGATACTACACTTGATCTTAGCCAAAAGGCCGAGAAGCGATGCCGGACCGACGCCGAGGCGGGGGTAGCCGGCAAAGGCCACGCCCACCTGGGCTGCGGCGAGAGGGTCTAAGGTCGCCAACACACAAGCTCAGCGATTGGTTGACACCAAAAATGGATCACAACAGAGTGCACAACACGACACTTTTGGAGTGCGACCTGGGATTTTGGATCATCCACATTCTGCCCTAAAAGTGAGCAGGCAGACCAAAGCGTACGCCGTAGAGACTTGAAACTCTGACGGGATGGTAGTACCCGCCCCGATTCTACATCATCACCAAGGCTCGCCCCGGTCGGCCCCAAGGTGGCGCTGCAGCGATCAAAAGTACGAAATGGCTCGTAACTCCTGAACCGTCCGTCGCAGACCCAAGTGTCTTACATCACCGGAATCCTTGGCTCGGGCCGAACAAGACGCACGCCTCGGATTCGATGGTCGCGCTGGCGAGATTTTCGGGTATTTGGGATTTTCTCAAAAACCTACTTTTGCACACTAGTCCTAGGTCTTTTGCCCGATCTGACCCAAACCGGCGCAGAAAGATTCTCTGGAGTCTGACTGCCAAGAGTGACGGGGAAAAAAGTCGGAATTTCGATTCACGTTGGCGACGGGACGCCAAAACGTTGGGAGTGGGCGAGGCGGGCTTTACTTAAATGGCTATAACTCTCCAACGGAATGAGACAATTACACCCAAGTCGGTACACCCGTGTACGGGCTCAGCCTGTGGTCAGGTGAAAAGGGATGTGGCGACTGGCCACTTGGTGGCGCTGTAAACGGACAAAACAACAACATGAATACGGCCACAGGCGATTGTTTATCACCTGATTTTTCACACATGCACAAGGTAGTCATACCAGATGATAGCGCTCCTCATTCTGAACAACTTTGCCTCTAGGACCACTGCTGTCACTCAGATCGTTCGTTCAATATTGGAGATTATTTGAAAAATGACATAAATAAAATAAAATAGAAGAACAATTTTTTTGTTTAAAACATACTTTCGCAGACTGCTCCTAGGTTGCTTTATATCTCTGGATCAAGCACTGCAGTTCAATTCTCTAGACTTCCTAGGTCATCAGAAGAAGAAATACAAAGGGGAACTTTAACAATCTGCTCTTTTAACCAGTGTGTCGAGGGGAGAGCGCGAACGCAGTCCCCCACTACCATAAATTATGCAGTCGAGATTCCCACATTTGGGGAATTCGCAGGGGTCAGCACAACCGGAGTGCAATGGCCGAGCCTCGCCCTGGGTGAACCACCTTCCTGATCATGGTGTCTCCCCTGCCAGGTAAGTATGAATTCCCAGGCTTCCAGTCAGAGGCACCCTGTCCCTCTTCGCAATCCTCACCAACGGTTGGACAATCAAGAACACACCTGATTCCACTCATCAGCTGGTTAGTAAAGACTCGAAGAGATAAGAGAGACATCAAAACTGTGCAGTGACGGGTATTTGTTGTTGTTGTTATGTGCTATATAAATAAACTTGCCTTGCCAAGAACAGAGATGTTTTTTTGTTTTTGTTTTTCACACCACCATTCCACCTTTGCCAGTAGAGTACACGATCAGCTACAACACCCATACACACACACTACTTCCATTAACACCTGCTGCCACACAAGACTGAAACATTTCTTTCATTGAACACTTTAGGAGAGTGCACCGTTCCCAGAAGTACTGCAATACCGGGTCGATGCGTGGAGTGGATGGAGCAAGCCCCTATTCCATCTCCCAGTTCCAAAAATCAATTTAATATATGGTGCCCGGGTAGGGCACGTATCAGATATTAAACTGATAAGAACAGATTTTCTTTCGAAAAGGTTTATTGTCACATTGTTTCCATTGTTCTCTTTCAATATCCATTTTTACCTTATACATCACATTTTTTTTTTTTCACATATCTTAAAACAACAAAAGGACATTATTTACAGTTTAAAATCAGTTGTGTTATTGTGTTGTGTAAAAGTCCATGTATGTTGGCGTGTGTTGTTTTAAAGGAAGATAAAATGGATTAAAATAAATAGAAATACAAATACAAAACAATAAAACAATAAAACAATAAAATATGCCAAATAAAACATCTCTTGTACAGGATCGAGGGTGAGTCCCTATCAAGAGTGTCCATTCACTCCAGGTCTCCAGAACAGGCACCAGACTCCTCGCTTCCAGTGCCCAGTGGAGATCCCCTCTCCTCCGGCCCGCTGGCCCGCTGTTCCCGTAGCCAGAGTGGTGAGGGTGCATCTACGGGCGGCCAGGTGCGGTGGCGGCCGGGACCTTCTCCGTGTGACCCCGGCCCCCCCATCCGAATAACGACGTGCGGCCCACCCTGCAGCGTTGATGTTATTCTTTGCTCGCACGCGTGGAGGGGGACCGTCACGCGTTTCCCCACCAGCAGGTTTCTGGTGGCCCAGATGGCATCCTTTATATGGTTGAGGGTGAGCCAGAGCGAGGCAAATGTTGGTGGTGTCAACTCCTTCAAGCCCTGACCCACCCCCAGGATGGCGAGCTTATAGTCCACCTGGGCCCGACCCGCCGGCAGGCACGGGAAAAACAGGGGGCCGGTCTTGGCCCACAGGTCCCGCGCAGCGCCGCACTCCCAGAGCAGATGTTGAACGGTCTCCGGGGAACCACATCCGGACCGTGGGCAGGTGGAGTTTTTGGCCATGCCTCTGGAGTGCATGACCGCCCTGACCGGGAGGATCTCATGGGCCACCATCCACGACAAGTCCTTCAGCCTGTTCTGGAGAGCTGGGTGGGCTGCGTTCTTCCAAACAGTTTTGGCCTCACCTAGTGTGAGGCCTGGAACCGGACACACCGATTCCCGATCCTGCACAAGAGAGATGAGAGACTTATGATTTGTTAAAACAGTGACATCTTGATTCTCTAAATCATGTCTTTTTAAAAAGGTTTTAATAAAACAATATTCTTGTGGAAGGTTAAAAGACACTGGGACAGTCAGATCGACAGGTAAAACTTTCAAGCTACGCAGATACGACCCCATCCAGAATCTGACCATTGCTGCAGTTTTGTTTTCTCTGGAGGGGTTTATTGCATATTTAAAATGCAGTGCTGTGAATCTACTTGCTAAAAACAGATGGGGGTCGGGGAGGCCTTTCCCTCCATTCTCTTTCCTCTTCTTCACCACTTCTCTTTTCAGGCGCTCCCATTTTGACCCCAGAAGAAATAAAACACTGCCCTCTCGACTGTCAGGAGGAAGAGCCTTGGTGGCCTAAACACAGAGCAAAGCAATAAAAACAAGGGTAAGATCACAGCTTTATAAATTAAAATCTTCCCTTCCAATGTCAGCGTCCGTAGTCTCCAAAAGCCCAGTCGTTGTCTAACTTTCCCTACCATTTCTGTCCAATTTCCTTGTCCACCCCCCTCTTTGTCAAACTTTACTCCTAAAATCCTAATGTCAGTTTCCTTAAAATTCACGTCTAGTCCTGTCGTGTCTATGTCACCCCATGGTCCAAAAAGCTGGGCCTCGGACTTGTTTCTGTTTAGTTTTGCTCCAGAGGCTCGCCCGTATTGGTCAGTCAGGTCAAGTGCTCTCTGTACTGATAAAAGGTCAGTTGTTAAAATTGTCACATCGTCCATATATAAAACACATTTTAAGTCCGTCAGTCCTTTTGTGCCTGGAATTCTCAGTCCTTTGATCCATTGGTCCCTTCTCAAGAGCTGTGCCAGTGGTTCGATGCAAACCACAAACAGGAGCGGAGATAACGGACACCCTTGACGGACGCCACTGCATACAGTTACTGCTTTTGTCAAGTGCCCATTTATAAGAATTCTGCTGGTTATGTCTTTATACAGCATCCCTACCCACTTTAGAACCCTCCCTGGCAGCCCCAATTTTTCCAGTACCTGAAACAGGTACTGGTGCGAGACTCGGTCAAATGCTTTCTCAAAGTCTAAATTTAGAACTATAAGCCGATTGTTTCTGTCTCTCGCATAACAGATTGCGTCTCTTATCAAAATCAGGCTGTCCGTGATCTTCCTCCCTGGCACAGCGCACGCTTGATCCGGGTGAATCACGTCCTCTAAAATTCTTGACATACGACTAGCTAAAAGTTTACTAAAAAATTTACAGTCAACATTTAAAAGAGTGATTGGTCTCCAATTTTTTAAGTCTGCTTTGTCTCCTTTCTTGTGTAAAAGTGATACTATCCCTGATCTAAAACTGTCGGGTAATATGTCCAGTCTGTCAAACTCTTTAAAAACGGTCAATAGGTTGTGTGCTAAAATGTCCCAGAATGTTTCATAAAATTCCAGGGGAAGTCCATCCATCCCTGGGGACTTCCCCTTTTTAAAACCCTTTCTACATTCTGTCAACTCGAGAACCGTAAAATCCTGTGTTAAAAAGGCACACTCCTTATCAATTTTTGTTTCTAAAAGGCTTAGCATTTCTCTTACTGCATCATCTTGCACTATTTTTTCATTGTATAACTCAGAGAAGAAATGTTCCACTTGCTTTAAAATTCCCTCTGTATCTTTCACTTCTTCCCCACCTGTCTTTAATTTTGTTATTCCCCACCTTTTGTTATAATCTTTTAAAAAAATAGCGTGTACATTTTTCACCTTCTTCCAACTCTTGTTCTTTACTTCTAAGTATTACTCCTTTACTTTTTTCTTGTTCGTAAGCAGACATTACTCTTTTGATTTCATTTATTTCTTTACTAAAATCAAGACCATTGTTTAAAAGATTAAAATATCGTTGTAACCTCTTTTGCAGCCCCACGATGCACCTCTTTTCCTTTTTTCTCTTCTCTTTGCCCTTGTTTCTAAAAAACGTCTGAGTCCTACCCTTCACCATTTCCCACCACAGTGCTTGTGAGTCAAAGAAGTCCTGGAGAGTCTGCCATTGGCTAAACTGCTCCCTGTATTCTTTGACTATCTCCTCATCCTGCAACAGGGAGCAGTTTAGTTTCCACATCCCTCTGCCTACTGTCACGTCCGTGGTTAGTGTTAGGGTGCAGGATAGCATTGCGTGATCAGAAAAGTAAACGGGAGTCAATCTAGCATCAGTTGGCGGGCATTCACGTGTAAAAACATAGTCAATACGAGAGGCTTTGGTGCCATCACCACTGATCCAGGTGAAACCCTCCTCTCTTAGATGCAGACTTTTAAAACAGTCAACTAGTTTAAAATCTCTGACTAAGCTTTGCAATAAAACTGATGTTTTGTCCACTTTAAAATCATCCCCCGTTCTTTTCCTATCTGCTCTAGTTAAAACACAGTTAAAATCCCCTGCTACTACCAGAGGAGCCTCCCCAGCATGTGGGGCTGCAAGTCCTCTAAAAGCTCATACCTTTCGTTTTTTCCCGTAAAACCATATACATTGCACACTTTAAAATCCCTTCCTAAAAAAGTCATGTTTGCTAAAAGTGCCCGTCCGTCCCTCACCACTGTGCTGCCCTTTACCAAGATATTTGGATTTTTAATCAGTATAGCGACTCCATCGTTTCGATTAAGATTTGACCCACTCCATATTGAGGGTCCAGAGGTCCACATCTCTTCCCATTTCCTGTACTGAGTTAAAAAGGGCAAAGCACACTCTTGTAATAAAAACATATCTGAATTACATGATTTTAGAAAGGTAAAAATGCTCTGTGCTCGAGACGTGGACCTCACACTTCTCACATTGATAGTCGAGATTGTGAGGGCCATAAGCAGTATTAAATAGAAAGGCATGAAGCTTAAAACATACATTTTTAAAAGGTTACAATTTTAAACAAATAAAATCATAGTATTCCCTGTGTCTCCTGCCTCTCCCCTCTCCCATGGGGACTGGGTTCAGGGGGGCAAGAGCTTGACACCTCAGGATCCACAGAGCTGAACTCTTGTGACTCTTTCGGTGTCGATGTTCTCAGCTTGAAGTGCAGGAAAGAAACTTCATTGGGGGATTCTGAGGGCCACATGCGGTCCAGATCTTCCGGGGAGGAACTATCCAGCCGATGTGTGATAAGAACTGATAAGAACAGATACTACACTTGATCTTAGCCAAAAGGCCGAGAAGCGATGCCGGACCGACGCCGAGGCGGGGGAGCCGGCAAAGGCCACGCCCACCTGGGCTGCGGCGAGAGGGTCTAAGGTCGCCAACACACAAGCTCAGCGATTGGTTGACACCAAAAATGGATCACAACAGAGTGCACAACACGACACTTTTGGAGTGCGACCTGGGATTTTGGATCATCCACATTCTGCCCTAAAAGTGAGCAGGCAGACCAAAGCGTACGCCGTAGAGACTTGAAACTCTGACGGGATGGTAGTACCCGCCCCGATTCTACATCATCACCAAGGCTCGCCCCGGTCGGCCCCAAGGTGGCGCTGCAGCGATCAAAAGTACGAAATGGCTCGTAACTCCTGAACCGTCCGTCGCAGACCCAAGTGTCTTACATCACCGGAATCCTTGGCTCGGGCCGAACAAGACGCACGCCTCGGATTCGATGGTCGCGCTGGCGAGATTTTCGGGTATTTGGGATTTTCTCAAAAACCTACTTTTGCACACTAGTCCTAGGTCTTTTGCCCGATCTGACCCAAACCGGCGCAGAAAGATTCTCTGGAGTCTGACTGCCAAGAGTGACGGGGAAAAAAGTCGGAATTTCGATTCACGTTGGCGACGGGACGCCAAAACGTTGGGAGTGGGCGAGGCGGGCTTTACTTAAATGGCTATAACTCTCCAACGGAATGAGACAATTACACCCAAGTCGGTACACCCGTGTACGGGCTCAGCCTGTGGTCAGGTGAAAAGGGATGTGGCGACTGGCCACTTGGTGGCGCTGTAAACGGACAAAACAACAACATGAATACGGCCACAGGCGATTGTTTATCACCTGATTTTTCACACATGCACAAGGTAGTCATACCAGATGATAGCGCTCCTTAGGGCTGGGCGATATATCGCACGATATTGATATGCGCATCTCGTCAGTAAAGCCGGTTCCTTGATTAGTAGTAAATCACCTTCACCTGCTTTCAGACGGAGCGGCATTTACTACACAGCACAAACTCCAGTGTTAAATTAACACTCAAGAGTGTTAAAGTTAATAAGATAATTAAGTGATTAATTTAGTAATGATTGAGCATTATTGAAGACACCTGAAGAATCACTGAAGGAGAAAATCTCAAATTGTAAGCCACCGTTATGGCGATCATTGGTTGCTTTAGTTGGGCTCTTGACCCTTATATTATTACCTTTAGATTTTGTTTGGCTGTTTTATCTCAGTTATAACTGCCAGATGAACAAAGAAAAAAGTGATCTGATGGTGTTGGTTATATTATGACAATCATCATTTGAACTTTGTGTTTTTGATTTATGTTGTTTGTTACAGCATAACTGTGATTCTGCATAAATATCCAGAATTTTAGATAGGCTATAATATAAATAATTTCTTAAAAGTTGTTTAAAAAAAAAAAAAAAAATTCTTTCTTTTAGGCACACACATACTTCAAGATTCAGTCTATGCATCTCAACAATGGTGACAATAATAAAGCATGTTGCAGTGGCTGCTACCAATCACATCTCATTAATGGCTCCCATCATGCATTGCGATATGAATAAATTATGATCTGAATTTTCTATGTAATTTATTTTTCCTAACTGAATATTCTGTTCATCACCATTGTTGATATGCATAGACTGAATCTTGAAGTATGTGTGTGCCTAAAATAAAGATTTTTTTTTTTTTTTTAGAAAACAACTTTTAAGAAATCTTTTACAATATCTAAAATTATGGACATTCATGCAGAATCACAGTTATGCTGTAACCAACAACATAAACCAAAAGCATGAAGTTCAAATGATGATTGTCATATTATAACCAACACCATCAGATCACTTTTTTTCTTTGTTCATCTGGCAGTTATAACTCAGATACAACAGTCATACAAAATCTAAAGTTATTAATATAAGGGTCAAGAGCCCAACTAAAGCAACCAATGATCGCCATAACGGTGGCTTACAATTTGAGATTTTTTCCTTCAGTGATTCTTCAGGTGTCTTCAATAATGCTCAATCATTACTAAATTAATCACTTAATTATCTTATTATCTTTAACACTCTTGAGTGTGGACTCATATAAATTCCGCAGGAGTGTTAATTTAACACTGGAGTTGTTGCTGTGTACAAAGAGCCGTAGTTAACTGACAAGCTGAGCCATATCGCATTAATTATCGCTGGCGATACGTCCGCGATATTGATGCGATATGGCTCAGCTTGTCAGTTAACTACGGCTCTTTGTAGTAAATGCCGCTCCATCTGAAAGCAGGTGAAGGAGATTTACTACTAATCAAGGAACCGGGTTTATTGATGAGGTGCGCATAACAATATCGTGCGATATATCGCCCAGCCCTAGCGCTCCTCATTCTGAACAACTTTGCCTCTAGGACCACTGCTGTCACTCAGATCGTTCGTTCAATATTGGAGATTATTTGAAAAATGACATAAATAAAATAAAATAGAAGAACAATTTTTTTGTTTAAAACATACTTTCGCAGACTGCTCCTAGGTTGCTTTATATCTCTGGATCAAGCACTGCAGTTCAATTCTCTAGACTTCCTAGGTCATCAGAAGAAGAAATACAAAGGGGAACTTTAACAATCTGCTCTTTTAACCAGTGTGTCGAGGGGAGAGCGCGAACGCAGTCCCCCACTACCATAAATTATGCAGTCGAGATTCCCACATTTGGGGAATTCGCAGGGGTCAGCACAACCGGAGTGCAATGGCCGAGCCTCGCCCTGGGTGAACCACCTTCCTGATCATGGTGTCTCCCCTGCCAGGTAAGTATGAATTCCCAGGCTTCCAGTCAGAGGCACCCTGTCCCTCTTCGCAATCCTCACCAACGGTTGGACAATCAAGAACACACCTGATTCCACTCATCAGCTGGTTAGTAAAGACTCGAAGAGATAAGAGAGACATCAAAACTGTGCAGTGACGGGTATTTGTTGTTGTTGTTATGTGCTATATAAATAAACTTGCCTTGCCAAGAACAGAGATGTTTTTTTGTTTTTGTTTTTCACACCACCATTCCACCTTTGCCAGTAGAGTACACGATCAGCTACAACACCCATACACACACACTACTTCCATTAACACCTGCTGCCACACAAGACTGAAACATTTCTTTCATTGAACACTTTAGGAGAGTGCACCGTTCCCAGAAGTACTGCAATACCGGGTCGATGCGTGGAGTGGATGGAGCAAGCCCCTATTCCATCTCCCAGTTCCAAAAATCAATTTAATATATGGTGCCCGGGTAGGGCACGTATCAGATATTAAACTGATAAGAACAGATTTTTTTCTTTCGAAAAGGTTTATTGTCACATTGTTTCTATTGTTCTCTTTCAATATCCATTCTTTCCTTATACATCACATTTTTTTTTTCACATATCTTAAAACAACAAAAGGACATTATTTACAGTTTAAAATCAGTTGTGTTATTGTGTTGTGTAAAAGTCCATGTATGTTGACGTGTGTTGTTTTAAAGGAAGATAAAATGGATTAAAATAAATAGAACTACAAATACAAAACAATAAACAATAAAACAATAAAATATGCCAAATAAAACATCTCTCGTACAGGATCGAGGGTGAGTCCCTATCAAGAGTGTCCATTCACTCCAGGTCTCCAGAACAGGCACCAGACTCCTCGCTTCCAGTGCCCAGCGGAGATCCCCTCTCCTCCGGCCCGCTGGCCCGCTGTTCCCGTAGCCAGAGTGGTGAGGGTGCATCTACGGGCGGCCAGGTGCGGTGGCGGCCGGGACCTTCTCCGTGTGACCCCGGCCCCCCCATCCGAATAACGACGTGCGGCCCACCCTGCAGCGTTGATGTTATTCTTTGCTCGCACGCGTGGAGGGGGACCGTCACGCGTTTCCCCACCAGCAGGTTTCTGGTGGCCCAGATGGCATCCTTTATATGGTTGAGGGTGAGCCAGAGCGAGGCAAATGTTGGTGGTGTCAACTCCTTCAAGCCCTGACCCACCCCCAGGATGGCGAGCTTATAGTCCACCTGGGCCCGACCCGCCGGCAGGCACGGGAAAAACAGGGGGCCGGTCTTGGCCCACAGGTCCCGCGCAGCGCCGCACTCCCAGAGCAGATGTTGGACGGTCTCCGGAGAACCACATCCGGACCGTGGGCAGGTGGAGTCTTTGGCCATGCCTCTGGAGTGCATGACCGCCCTGACCGGGAGGATCTCATGGGCCACCATCCACGACAAGTCCTTCAGCCTGTTCTGGAGAGCTGGGTGGGCTGCGTTCTTCCAAACAGTTTTGGCCTCACCTAGTGTGAGGCCTGGAACCGGACTCACCGATTCTCGATCCTGCACAAGAGAGACAAGAGACTTGTGATTAGTTAAAATAGTGGCATCATTTGTTTCTAAAAGATATTTCTTTAAAAATTCCTTAATAAAAAGATGTTCTTTTGACAGATTAAAAGACACTGGACATTTAAGATCAACAGGTAAAATTTTCAAAGATCTTAGGTACGACCCCATCCAGAATCGGGTCATGGCTGCTGTCTTGTGTTCTCTGGATGGGGTCAGTGCATATTTAATGTGGAGGGCAGTGAAGCGGCTGCCTAAAAACAGGTGGGGGTCTGGGAGCCCTTTTCCGCCATTCTCTCTTTTTTTCTTCACTACTTCTCTTCTGAGTCGCTCCCACTTGGACCCCCACAGGAAATAAAACACTGCCCTCTCCAGGTAAATCAGGAAACTTCGTGGGGGACTAAAAACAGAACAGACAAGTAAAATCAGTGGTAAAATCACAGCTTTAAAAATTAAAATCTTGCCTTCAAACGTCAGATTTCTTAGTCCCCAAAAGCCCAGTCTTTGCCTAACTTTCCCTAACATGTCAGTCCAGTTTCCTTGTCCTCCACCCTCCCTGTCAAATTTTACACCTAAAATTTTCAAATTATTATCTTTAAAATCCAAATCTAGTCCACCTGTGTCAATGTTCCCCCACGGCCCGAAGAGCTGGGCCTCAGACTTGCTCCTATTGAGCTTGGCGCCTGAGGCCCGACCGTACCAGTCAGTCAAGTCCATTGCTCTTCGTACCGATAAAACGTCCGTTGCTAAAAGGGTCACGTCGTCCATGTATAAAACGCAGGTTGCCGTCAGTCCACTAGTCCCTGGAATGCCTAGTCCTTTAATCCATTTGTCCCTTCTCAAGATTTGTGCCAGTGGCTCAATACAAGCCACATACAGGAGGGGAGATAAAGGACACCCCTGACGGACGCCGCTGTGGATATTAACAGCTTTGGATAAATGCCCGTTAACTACAATTCTGCTGACCAGACTGTTGTACAGCAGTCCCACCCAGGCTATGAACCGCCCTGGAAACCCCATTTTGCCCAGTACCTTAAAAAGGAACTGGTGCGAGATACGGTCGAATGCTTTTTCAAAGTCTAAATTTAGGACTACTAGCCGAAGGTTTCTGTCTCTCGCATAACAGATGGCGTCTCTGATCAGCACCAGGCTGTCCGTGATCTTCCTTCCTGGCACAGCGCATGCTTGATCCGGGTGGATTACGTCCTCTAAAACTGTCGACATGCGTGTGGCTAAAATTTTGCTAAAAAGTTTACAGTCGACATTTAAAAGGGTAATGGGTCGCCAGTTCCGTAAGTCTGTCTTGTCCCCTTTCTTATGTAAAAGTGAAACTATCCCTATTCTAAAGCTGTCAGGAAGTCTTTCAAGAGTCTCAAATTCTTTAAAAACCGTCAGTAAGTCAAAAGCTAAAATATCCCAAAAAGTCAAATAAAACTCCAGAGGAAGTCCATCTGTGCCGGGGGACTTTCCTCGTTTAAAACTTTTAAGTGCTTTGTGAATTTCTAAAATGTTGAAATCTTGAGATAAAATTGTACCTTCGCCATCGACTTTCTTTTCTAAAAACTCTAAAACTTCCCGTAACGTGTCATTGTGAACTTCTTTGGTGCTGTATAGGTTTTCATAAAATACTTCAGTTTCCTTTAAAATTTCTTTTGTGGTGTGAACCTCCCTCCCTCCACTTTTCAAAGCTGTGATTGCCCCACCCCGTGAAATAATTTTTTTAAAGAAATACCTGGTACACCTTTCACCTTCCTCAATCTCCTTCTCCCTGCTCCTTAAAATGACACCTTTGCTTTGAATTTCGGATAAAACAGACATTTCTTTCTTTATTTCTTTGATTTCTTCACTAAAATCGATCCCATCGTTTAAAAGATTAAAATATCTCTGTAGTCGTTTTTGCAGCCCCATCATGCGTCGATTTAATCTATTCTTTTTGATTTTTCCTGTCTTTCTAAAAAACTGTCTCGTCCGTTCTTTCACCATCTCCCACCACTGTGCACGTGAGTCATAAAAATCTTGGAGGGTCTGCCATTGGCTGAACTGCTCCCTATACTCACTAACTACATCTTTATCTTCCAAAAGGAGCAGTTCAGCTTCCACAGCCCTCCCCCTGCGGTCACACCAGTGGGCAGTGAAAGGGTGCATGACAGCATTGTGTGATCTGAAAAAAAGAGGGGGGTTAATGTTGCATCGGTTGGCAGGCAGTCCCGTGTAAAAACGTAGTCAATGCGAGAGGCTCTGGTGCCATCACCACTGAACCAGGTGAAGCCCTCCTCTCTCTGATGCATTGCTTTAAAACAGTCTACTAATTTAAAATCTCTAACTAAATCCTGCAATAAAACCGATGTTTTGTCAATTCTAAAATCCTCTGTCCTCTTCCTGTCTTTCTTGGTTAAAACACAATTAAAATCCCCTGCTACCACTAGGGGAGCCCTACCTAACATGTGGGGCTGCAGGTCTTCTAAAAGCTCATACCTATTGTTTTTATCTGTAAAACCATACACATTTAAAATGTTAAAATCCTTACCTAAAAAAGTCAGATTAGCTAAAATTGCCCGCCCGTCCCTCACCACAGTGCTGCCCTTCACCAAGATATTTGGGTTTTGGATTAAAATAGCAACACCGTCATTTTTGTTAAAATTGGACCCACTCCAAACGGAAACTCCTGGGGTCCAAATCTCCTCCCACTTCCTATAATTCGTTAAAAAAGGCAGACCACATTCTTGTAATAAAAACACATCTGACTTAAAAGTTTTTAAAAAGGATAGGACACTCTGTGCTCGAATATTGCTCCTCACACTTCTCACATTGATTGTGGAGATAGTGAGAGCCATGAGCAGTATGGTTAAAAAGGTATGAGACATTTAAAATCGACAAATGGACTACAGAGACATAATTAAAATCAGGTTATTTCTTGTTGCACTTGCCTTTCCTTTTCCCCAGAAAACCTGGGATCAGGGGAGCAAGTGCTCGACGCCTCAGGGCTCACAGAGAGAACCTCTTGCGAATCCTTTGGCGACGATGTTCTTAGCTTGAAATGCAGAAAAGATACTTCATTAGGAGATTCTGCGGGCCACATACGGTCTAGATCTTCCATGGGGGAACTATCTAGCCGATGCGCTACCCGCAGCTTTTTCTCCTCTGTTTGAACCAGAGGAGATCTCGCAGTTCTTTTCTGCACTTGAGCATTGGGAAGAGAAGAATCTGTCTCACTCCCACTAGTTGACTCACTAGCCTCAGACACGGTTATGAGGGAGGAAGCCGTTTCCTCCTCTTTATCTTCCACTTCTTTTTTACCATTATCATTTTGAGGATTGGCTTCCTCCCCCTGACCAGCTGTTCGAGTTGACTCCGCCCCTGTGGCCGCCCCACTTCCTTCTTCTTGTCCAATCCCTGAGGCTGGCTGGGGATTTGAATTTCCCGCCAAAACCTCAGGGCCCGCCTCCTTTATCGTTTGGTCTTTGGGTGGGGCGGCCATTTTGTTGCTTTTCAGCTTGTTGGCAAAACTTTGGGGGCAGTCTCTGTAGAGATGGGATGATTCTCCACAGAGGTTGCACTTTCTGCCATTTTTGCACTCTTCAAAAGTGTGCCCAATTTCTCTGCACTTCCTACACACTACTTCTTGGCACGCCTCGGCAAGATGCCCAAGTTGACCACACTTGCGGCATAGCTTGGGCATCCCTTGATAATGGATGTAGCCTCTATTCTCTCCCAACACAATCATAGAGGGTATTTGACTCAGGCCATGGTAGCTGTTGGGATCTGCCCATTGTTTAATGGGCACTCTCCACGCACAGCTCCAGATACCGTCTTCGTCTAAAACCTTGACTGGTTGTCCACGAATAGAGCAATATCTTGCCAACCATACAGAAATATCTTCTCCACTAACTGTTTCATTAAACATCCTGACAATCACAACTTTCAGTGAATTATCAGTCAGTTTTTCCACAGTGAACATGGAGAAATTGGCTTTACACATTTCATACCGAGTCCAAAAAGTACTTAGCAAGGAAGCAGAAGCAAAACTTACATCAAAGCCATGATTCAGGGGCAGAGTCAACAAGCAGTTTATATCGGTAGCCTTAAAACCAAGAGTCTGTTGGATGCACTTCCTGGAAAAGTCCAGCCTGGACATCACCTGGAGAGTGCCATCCTCCTTTGTTTTAAATTTAAAACGCACGCTGTGGTGCCTCCTCATGCCGGCACGAGCAGCCGACATGTTGGAGGCACCACTAGCCTGCTGCGGCTAAAATCCAACAATAAATATACAATAAATAAATTAAAACCTGCTTACCTTAAAACCAGAAGATTCCTCGTGGAACGAGTCGTCAATTAAAAGCCGCTTGTCAATGTACCTCCTGAAGGGTGTATGTCCCGTGTGACAAGCAACACACGAGACCAAGTCCAACAAGAGGCGATCGCAGTCTCAACCGTCCGACCAGACCACTTGATCTTAGCCTGATAAGAACAGATACTACACTTGATCTTAGCCAAAAGGCCGAGAAGCGATGCCGGACCGACGCCGAGGCGGGGGAGCCGGCAAAGGCCACGCCCACCTGGGCTGCGGCGAGAGGGTCTAAGGTCGCCAACACACAAGCTCAGCGATTGGTTGACACCAAAAATGGATCACAACAGAGTGCACAACACGACACTTTTGGAGTGCGACCTGGGATTTTGGATCATCCACATTCTGCCCTAAAAGTGAGCAGGCAGACCAAAGCGTACGCCGTAGAGACTTGAAACTCTGACGGGATGGTAGTACCCGCCCCGATTCTACATCATCACCAAGGCTCGCCCCGGTCGGCCCCAAGGTGGCGCTGCAGCGATCAAAAGTACGAAATGGCTCGTAACTCCTGAACCGTCCGTCGCAGACCCAAGTGTCTTACATCACCGGAATCCTTGGCTCGGGCCGAACAAGACGCACGCCTCGGATTCGATGGTCGCGCTGGCGAGATTTTCGGGTATTTGGGATTTTCTCAAAAACCTACTTTTGCACACTAGTCCTAGGTCTTTTGCCCGATCTGACCCAAACCGGCGCAGAAAGATTCTCTGGAGTCTGACTGCCAAGAGTGACGGGGAAAAAAGTCGGAATTTCGATTCACGTTGGCGACGGGACGCCAAAACGTTGGGAGTGGGCGAGGCGGGCTTTACTTAAATGGCTATAACTCTCCAACGGAATGAGACAATTACACCCAAGTCGGTACACCCGTGTACGGGCTCAGCCTGTGGTCAGGTGAAAAGGGATGTGGCGACTGGCCACTTGGTGGCGCTGTAAACGGACAAAACAACAACATGAATACGGCCACAGGCGATTGTTTATCACCTGATTTTTCACACATGCACAAGGTAGTCATACCAGATGATAGCGCTCCTCATTCTGAACAACTTTGCCTCTAGGACCACTGCTGTCACTCAGATCGTTCGTTCAATATTGGAGATTATTTGAAAAATGACATAAATAAAATAAAATAGAAGAACAATTTTTTTGTTTAAAACATACTTTCGCAGACTGCTCCTAGGTTGCTTTATATCTCTGGATCAAGCACTGCAGTTCAATTCTCTAGACTTCCTAGGTCATCAGAAGAAGAAATACAAAGGGGAACTTTAACAATCTGCTCTTTTAACCAGTGTGTCGAGGGGAGAGCGCGAACGCAGTCCCCCACTACCATAAATTATGCAGTCGAGATTCCCACATTTGGGGAATTCGCAGGGGTCAGCACAACCGGAGTGCAATGGCCGAGCCTCGCCCTGGGTGAACCACCTTCCTGATCATGGTGTCTCCCCTGCCAGGTAAGTATGAATTCCCAGGCTTCCAGTCAGAGGCACCCTGTCCCTCTTCGCAATCCTCACCAACGGTTGGACAATCAAGAACACACCTGATTCCACTCATCAGCTGGTTAGTAAAGACTCGAAGAGATAAGAGAGACATCAAAACTGTGCAGTGACGGGTATTTGTTGTTGTTGTTATGTGCTATATAAATAAACTTGCCTTGCCAAGAACAGAGATGTTTTTTTGTTTTTGTTTTTCACACCACCATTCCACCTTTGCCAGTAGAGTACACGATCAGCTACAACACCCATACACACACACTACTTCCATTAACACCTGCTGCCACACAAGACTGAAACATTTCTTTCATTGAACACTTTAGGAGAGTGCACCGTTCCCAGAAGTACTGCAATACCGGGTCGATGCGTGGAGTGGATGGAGCAAGCCCCTATTCCATCTCCCAGTTCCAAAAATCAATTTAATATATGGTGCCCGGGTAGGGCACGTATCAGATATTAAACTGATAAGAACAGATTTTTCTTTCGAAAAAAGTTTATTGTCACAGTTTTTCCTTTTATACATTTCCACATTTTTTCCTTTCTTAAAAATCACATACAAAAAATTACACAATGTTTAAAAATCCGTTTTGTGTAGTGTAAAAGTCCATGTATGTTGATATTTGTTGTTAAAAGAAAGTTAAAATGGATGAAAATAAATGCAATTAAAACTGTAAAACAGATGAAACATGCCAAATAAAACATCAATTTCCATTTCCACATTTTTTGTCTCTTTTTTAAACAAAAACAAAAACAAAAAAAAAAAAAAAAAAAAAAAAAACAACAACCACAAAATAATAATAAAAAAAATCACATATTTAGAACAAAACATGTCTTATAACCAAATTTTCACAATTAGCAGTTAAAAATCAGTTTTGTGTTTTGGTGGTGTGTCATGTAAAAGTCCATGTATGTTGATATGTTGCTGTGTGTTGCTTAAAAGTGGTAAATGGATTGAAATAAATAGGAATAAAAAAATATTAAAACAATAAACCATGCCAAATAAAACATCTCCTCTTGTACAGGATCGAGGGTGAGCCCCTAACAAGATTGTCCATTCACTCCAGGTCTCCAGAACAGGCTCCAGACTCCCCGCTTCCGGTGCTCAGCGGAGATCCCCTCTCCTCCGGCCCGCTGGCCCGCTGTTCCCGTAGCCGGTGTGGTGAGGGTGCATCTACGGGCGGCCAGGGTCGGTGGCGGCCGGGACCTTCCCCGTTTGGCCCGGCCCCCCCGTCCGAATGACGACGTGCGGCCCACCCTGCAGCGTTGATTTTATTTTCCGCTCGCACGCGTGGAGGGGGACCGTCACGCGTTTCCCCACCAGCAGGTTTCTGGTGACCCAGATGGTATCCTTTATTATGTTTAGGGTGAGCCAGAGCGAGGAGAAAAGGGGTGGTGTTAGCTCCTTCAAGCCCTGACCCACCCCCAGGATAGCGAGCTTGTAGTCCACCTGGGCCCCA
>JAZAVI010001234.1:0-11405 GCA_036326025.1 Chrosomus eos | reverse complement strand
TCTCCCCAAAAAATAAAACAGTCATCTCCAACCGTGCTGAAAAAAATTTATGGAATTCTTAAAACCTGAAAGTTTTTCCGAAACCCACGAAATTAATTTTAATTAGCGCTTGCGAAAACAGACTAAGGGCTGATCCCCCAACGTTTTATCATTAAAAACCAAAAATTTGGGGTACATGTCTTAAAAGCATGACCGGGGGCTACATCTGCGTTTCGGCGCGGGCCCCCCTATTCCCAATTTTTAAAAAAATTGCTATTTTTGCTCTAACTACTGAACATTTGCCAAAAAAAAAAAAATTTGGGTCTTTTAAATTTTCGGGGCTCATCCCGAGTCGACAGATACCAAATTTTTTCCCAATGGGCCTTTTTGGCTGTCGGCCATTTTAAAATTTGTGAAAAATCTGATTTTTAACGCAGAACAATTGTTACAAACCGGATGGGGCATCAGTACGATACCTGAAGGAGTGAGAATTTCGAAACAGGGCCCCTATGGGAAAATTTTTGAATAAATTTTGGTATTTTTAATTTGCCCTGGTTTTAAGGTTTGTCATTGTCACCAGATTTCTGCCCAAACATACATTTTTTTTGGGAAACTACCCCAACCTATTGGTAAAAAAGTGATAATCCTTAAAAATCAAATTTTTATTTAAATTTAGTGTGTTTTTAAGCCATTTTGCCAAAAATTAATTTTTAAAATTGTTTTTAAAAATTGCCCCTTGCTGCGGGTTGGTCTGACACATTTTGGCATGCCCTTGTCGTCTTCTTTGCGTTTGGGCCCCCGGGTTTACCCCCTTTTCCCTTTTTGGGGCCAACCCCCAATTTTTTTTTTTCCGGCCTTTTTTTTTTCCCCAATCTGGGCCTTTTGGAAAGCCCTTTTTTAAAAACCGTTTCCCGGAAATTTTATAAAATTTTGGGGTACACTGATAGGGGGACAGTCTGAAAAGTCACCAAAAAAAAATTTTTGGAGTCCCAACTCAATCCTTTTGGGCCCCCCCAAAACTGTCCAAAGTTTTACTCATTTTATGTTTATAATTTTTGAACCATAATGGCTAAAACCCAAAAATTTCCTTTTGTCCTCTTTTTCCGGGCTCATCCCGATTCGTTTCCCCCCCTATGTTTTTCTTTTTCCGTCACGAAAAATTTGTCCGCCATTTGTAATTACCCAAAAAAGCTACTTTTTCGAAACCCCTTTCCAGGCCGTTTTTCCCTTTTTTCCCCCCAAAAAATTGGGAACCAGATCATTCCAGACCGTGCTGAAAAAAAGTTATGGAAATTCATAAAAAACGCTGCAATTTGTTCTCAAATCCACGCAAATTTTTTTTAAAGTAGACCCCTTGGAAAACAACATAAGGCTGTATCTCCAAAAAAGCTTTATCGTTTTCAACCCAAATTTGGGGCCCATGTCTTTACAAGCTTGCCCTGAGGCTCCCTTTGCTGCGTTTCGGGCGCGCCCTACTGGCCCCAGAGATACAAAAAATTTGTATTTTTGTCATAATACAAACCCTTTTGTCCAAAAATAAAAATTGGTTTTTGTTAGATTCAGGGCGCCCTTTGCCGGGGTCGGGGGGATACCCTTTTTTCCCCAGATCGGCCATTTTTTCTGTGGGCCATTTTGAATTTTTTTTGGGGCTAAAATGCTGTATTTTTTAAACCCCATGAACGAATTGTTACAAAATTTTCGGTATGGGTCATCAGTACGATGCCCTAAAGGGGAACCCCTGAAAATTTTGGGAAACAGGGGAAATAGGGGGAAATTTTTTTTCAAATGTTTTAAAACTCTGGTTGGGGTTTGACTTATTTTAAACGGGAGTAATCTTTTTGGTTCCTGAACCCTTCCCGAGTCCAAAGATCCAAAAGTTTTGGGTTTTTGTTTAGGGTTTGAAAAAGCGTTGGATTTAGCCCCGAAAAAACTTTTCCCCCATATCTTCAAAAATTTTTTTCCCCGTTTGAGACAAAAACCACCGCAGAAGTTTGGAAACATGGGTCGTGGGCTATACGCAATCCCCAAAAAATGCAAAATTTGATAGTAAGGGTAGAAAAACCCAAAATCAAAGCCCACGGTGGGTTAAATTTTTTTGTTTTTTTTCACTAAAGGGTATATAACTCCAAACAAATGAGATTTTTTCCCACCAAATTTTACAAACACTTGTTGGGCTCACTTTGGGGTCACATAAAAAAAAAGGGGTGGATTGAGCCTTTGGTGGCGCTAAAAAGGGAACAAAAATCCCTTTTTAAAAACCCGAAATGCTTGGGGTGAAAAATTCCCAAAAAACCCCAGCATGTCCCATCAGCCCATGCCCTGAAGGTACTCAAAACTTTTTCGAGACAGCGCCACCCTTTTGGTAAAAATTTTATAACATTTTTTTTCAAAAAAAATTTTTTGAAAAATTTCTGCTATTTTAATGCCACTGGTTTAAGGGTTTGTATTGTCCCTTGGATTTGAAATTTCCCACCTTTTGGGTAAAAAATGAAAATTTCCATTAAACCCATTTTTTTTGTTTTTGTGTGTTTTTTAAAAACCTTTTTTTGCCTAAATTAAATTTTTAAATGTTTAAATTGCTCCTTCTGAGTTGGTCTGCACATTTTGGGCATGTCTTGTCGTCTTTTTTGCGTTTGGGCCCCCGGGTTTTATTGCTGCTTCCCAACCCTTATATTTAGGGGCCAAGGCCCCCAAAGGTCCCGGTGGCACCTATTGTACCCCTGCCCCGGTTTCTTATTATTTTCCCTTTTCCCCACTGGGGTTATGGCAGCCCATAAAACCCGTTTGCGGGAAAGTTTTTAAAATTTTGGTTTTCCCCTGATAGAGGACAGTCTGAAAAGCCCCCCAGAGCAAATTTGGAGTCCCCAAAAACCCCAATCCCTTAGCGCCCCAAAAACTTTTCCCAAAGTTTTAAACCCCGTTTTTTCTTATAATTTTTTAAAAAAATTTTTGGAAAAATTTCCCCAAATCCTTTGTCCTCTTTTTCCCTTTGGGGCTCATCCCGATTCGATTGAAACCCTAGGGACTTTTTTTTTCCCGGGTCCCCAACAATTTGTCCGCCATTTGTAATTATCCGAAAAAAGGCTATTTTTTCGAAACCTCCCCCTTAGGCCGTTGTTCCCGGTTTTCCCACCAAAATTAAAACCAGTTTCACTCCAGCCGTGTGACAAAAAGTTTTTGGAAATTTCCCTTAAAAACCTGCAAGTTGTTCTGAAAAACCACCAAATTAATTTTAATAGCGCTTGCAAAAACGCCCAAAAGGGCAAAAATCTCCGCAACGCTTTATCGTATTAAAACCCAAAAAACTTGGTACTTTTCATTACAATTTTTGACCTGAGGCTACATCCCTTGCTTTTCGGCGCAGCGCCCCTTACTGGTCCAGAGATACAAAAAAATTCCCCTTTTTTTTGCTCAAAAATACTGAACATTTTTGCCCAAAAAAAATAAAAAAGGGTTGGTCTTTTTGGGGTTTTCCCAAGGGCGCAGGGCCAAAGTCGACAGTTACCCAAATTTTCCCCAGTTCGGCCTTTTTGGGGCTGTGGGGCCTTTTAAATTATGTGCAAAAAATGCTGTATTTTATGACGCATGAAGAATTGTTACGAAAACTCGGTATGGGTCATCAGTACGATCCTGAAGGAGCCTGAGAAGTTTCGAAACGCGCCACCTAGTGGAATTTTTTTTTCAAATGCTTATAACTGGTTGGGGTTTGACTTATTTTCAGGGAGTCATCTTTGGTTCCTGAATCGTTCCCGAGTCCAACGATCCAAATAGTTTGGTTTTGTTTACGGTTTGTGTAGCGTTGGATTTAGGCGAAAAAACTTTTGGGCCATTTCTTCGAAACGCTTGTTCCGATCGAGACGAAACCACCGCCAGAAGTTTGGAAACATAGGTCGATAGGCTTTTCGCTAATGCCCAATGCAAAAATTTATTGATAGTAAGGGGTAGTAAAATCCAATCAAAGTCACGTGTCGTCATATTTTTTATGTGTTTATTCACATAAATGTATATAACTCCAAAACTAAATGAGATATTTTCACCCAAATTTTACACACACATGTATGGGCTCACTTTGAGGTCACAAAAAAAAATGGTGGGATTGAGCCTCTTGGTGGCGCTATAATAGAACGAAACATGCTTTATTCTTAACAATGCATTGGTGTAACATTAAAAAATAAAGCATGTGCCATCAGCACCATGCCCTGAAGGTACTCAAAACATTTCGAGACAGCGCCCCCTTTGGTCAAAAGTTATAACAAAAATTCTAAAACTTTTGAATAAATCTGTGTTTTTTAATGCCACTGGCCCTTAAGGTTTTGTCTTTTGGTCACCAGACTCTGACCCATCACATCTTTTTGTAACTCGCCACCATTGGTCAAAAGTGATAACCCATTAAATCACATTTTTGTTAATTAGTGTGATTTTTAAGCCCCATTTTGCCTAATTAATCTTTAAAGTCTTAAATTGCTCTTGTTTGCAGTTGGTATGACCCCATGTTGAATTTTCTTGTCGTCTTCCTTTGCGCTTGGCCCCCGGTTATTGCTGCTTGCAGCCCTTATTACCAATTGTTTCTGTTTCGGTTCTTTTTTTTATTCTTCTTCCGACCTTTGGGGTCTATGGCAGCCCCTAGAACCGTTTGCGGGAAAGTTGTTTTGATTTGACATCTGATAGAGGGCAGTCCAACATTAAAGCACAATTTTGGTGTCTCTAACTCATTCCCTCTAGCGCCACCACCCGTCCAAAGTTTCACTTTTTATGCTAATAACTTTTGAACCTAAGGCCTATCAACCAAATTCCTTTTTTCCTCTGATTCCTGAGCTCATGGACGATTCGATTGCACCCTATGACGTCATTTCCGTCATGCAAATTTTCCGCCATTTTGAATTTTCGAAAAAACCCACTTTTTCGAACTCCTCCCAGGCGATGCTCCGATTTCACCAAAATTTGCACCAGATCATCTTTAGGCAGTGTGGCACAAAAGTTATGGAATTCAAGTATATTCGCTTAAAGTTTTTGAATACCGTGCAAAATAATTTTAAAGTAGCGCTTGCGAAAACAAACTTTAAAGGGGTATCTTCGCACGGCTTAAACGTATTCAGACCAACTTGGTACATTCATCCAAGCATGACCTGAGGCTACATGCTGCGTTTCGGCGCAGGCCACCTACTGGTTCGGAGATAGAAAAAAAGGCTATTTTTGCTTATAACTTCTGAACATTTGTCCAAAAATCATAAAGTGGTTCGTTAGATTCAGGGGGGTATACCGGGTCGCTGATATAAAATTTTCCAGATCAGCCATTTTGGGCTGTCGGCCATTTTGAATTATGTGCTAAAATGCTGTATTTTCTGAACGCATGAACGAATTTTACGAACTCGGTATGGGTCATCAGTACGTGCCTGAAGGAGCTGAGAGTTTCGAAACAGCGCCACCTAGTGGTCAAAAGTTATAAAAAATTTGCAAAAAGGCTAATAACTTTTGAATACAATCTCCCTGTTGAAAATGCCACTGGTCTTTAATGATTCCTTGGGTCAAGGTGGAGAACATAGAAACCGAATTTTCTTAATTGGCCGAACTTCCTGCCCCGCCATCTTTGATTTTTCAGTCAAAATCCTACTTTTTTTTTCGAACTCCTCCTAAACCGTTTGTCGATTTTCACCAAAAACGAATCGTATCTCATTCAGACCTGTGCCGAATAATAATTTAAAGGATTTCGTGTTGTCGATTGACAAAACCGCTTTCGTTAGCGCAGCAGCCAAAGTTTGGGGCAGCGATGGCCAAAAGGACTTTTAGTCTTATCTCTGAAAATGCATTGCATTTTGACACCAAATTTGTATGTGTCATTTTCACCTCACTCTGACCACATCACATCAATTTTGTAATGCCCACCTTTTTGTCAAAAGTGATAAACCATTAAATTCTTTAAAAGTTACTGTAATTGATTTAACCCATTTTTTCCAAATTTCTTAAAATGTTTAATTGCCCCTTGCTGCAGTTGGTCTGCCACTCCCACCTGTGGCATCTGTTGCCGCTTCTTGCGCTTGGCCCCGGTTTAAAGGCTGCTTGCAGCTATATTTATTATTTTATTTTATTCTGCTTCCTTTCTTCCGACTGGGCGTCTATGGAGCCCATAGAACCGTTCGGGAAAGTTATGAAATTTGGTACACTGATAGGGACAGTCTGAAAAAGTCACCAGAGCAAATTGGGAGTCTCCAACTCAATCCCTCTAGCCCCAAACCAACTGTCCAAAGATTTACTCATGTTTTATGCTTATAACTTTTGAACCATAATGGCTGGGAATCACAAACCCTTTGTCCTCTTATTCCTTGGCTCATGCCGATTCGATTGCACCCATGACGTCATTTTCCGTCAACAATTTGTCCGCCATTTTAATTATCCGAAAAAGCTACTTTTTCGAACTCCTCCTAGGCGTTTGTTCGATTCTCACCAAAATTGAACCAGATCATCTCCAGACCGTGCTGACAAAAAGTTATGGAAAATTCATAAAAACGCTGCAGTTGTTCTCGAATCCCACGCAAATAATTTTTTAAGTAGCGCTTGCGAAAACAGACACAAGGCTGTATCTCCGCAACGCTTTATCGTATTCAAACCAAACTTGGTACATGTCATTACAGCATGACCTAAAGCTACATGCTGCGTTTCGGCGCAGCGCCACCTACTGGTCCAGAGATACAAAAAAATTGTATTTTTGCTCATAACTACTGAACATTTGTCAAAAATAATAAAATTGGTCTCGTTGATTCAGGGGCTCATGCCGAGTCGACTGATATCCAATTTTCCAATCGGCCATTTTGTCTGTCGGCCATTTTGAATTATGTGTTTAAAATGCTGTTTTTCTGAACGCCTAATTGAAGATTGTTACGAAACTCGGTATGGGTCATCAGTACGATGCCCTGAAGGAGCCTGGGGAATTTCGAAAAAGCGCCACCTAGTGGTGAATTTTTTTTTTCAAATGCTTATAACTTGGTGGTTTGACTTATTTTCACGGAGTCATCTTTTGAGTTCCTGAATCTTGCCGAGTCCAACGATGCCAAACATGCTGGGTTTCGTCTTACGGTTTGTGTAGCGTTGCGATTTAGCGCGAAAAAAAAATTTGGCTATATCTTCGAAAACCGCTTGTCCGATGGGAGACGAAACCCACCGTCAGAAGTTTGGAAAATAGGTCGATAGGCTATACGCTAATGAGGTCACAAAAAAAAAAAAATGGGGGGGGATTGACCCTTTGGTGGCGCTAAATAGAACTTTAACTTGCTATTTTTAACAAATTTGTTTGGGTTTCAAAATTAAAAAAATCAGCATGTCCCTTTCACCCACCATCCCCTAAAGGGGTACTCAAACATTTCGAGACAGCGCCACCTTTTGGTCAAAAGTTATAACATAATTTCAAAAAAATTTTGAAAAATCGGGTTTTTTTTTAATCCCACGGGTTTTTAAGGGTTTGTAAATTTTTCACCGGGCCCTTGACCCCCAAAACATCTTTTTTGTAACTACGCCCCCTATTGGTAAAAAGTGTAATTTTTTTTAAATCACATTTTTTTTTTAATTAGTGTGTTTTTTTAAGCCATTTTCCCTAAATTAATTTTTAAATGTCTTAAATTGCCCCTTGCTGCAGTTGGTTGCCCACATTTTGGGCATTTTTGTCGTCTTCTTTGCGCTTGGCCAGACCGTCCCCACCTAAAAGTTATGGATTTCGTGGGCGATGACAAACCGTTTTGTAAAACCGCAGCAGCAAATTGAGGCATGCTGCCAAAATGACTATTAAGGCTTTATTCTGCAATGCCCCGACATTTTGACAACCAAACTTTGTATGTGTCATTGTCAACTCACTCTGACCACATCACATCAATTTTAAAATGCGCCACCTATTTGGGCAAAAGTGATAAACCTTAAATTTATTAAAGTTACTGTATGATGTTTTTTGACCTTTAAAATTTCCCTAAAGTTTTTTTCTTTTTATTGTTCCTTTAATTTGCTCTTTTCGCTTCTGCGTTTTTGGTCTTGCCAAAAGCACTCCACACCCAATGGGGGGCACCCTTTTACGCCCTTCTTTTATTTGGCACCCGGGTAAATTTTTCTGTTCGGCTTTTTTATTTAGGGGCCAAGCAAGAAGGTGCGTGGCACCTATTGTATCTGTTCCGTTCTTATTATTTTCTTCTTCGACTGGGGTCCCATGGCAGCCCATAGAACCGTTTGCGGGAAGTTAGAAATTTGGTACACTGATAGAGGGCAGTCTGAAAAGTCACCAGAGCAAATTTGGAGTCTCCAATAATCCTCCTCTAGCGCCACCACTGTCAAAGATTTACTATGTTTATGCTTAAAAAACTTTTGAACCTAATGGCCCAGAATCACAAAATCCTTTGTCCTCTTATTCCTTGGTCTCCCGATTCGTTGCACCCTATACGTCTTTTTCCGTCACAAAATTTTGTCCGCCTTGTAATTATCCGAAAAAGCTCTTTTTCGAACCCCCTCTAGGCCGTTTTTCCCGTTTTCTCCCCCAAAATTGAACCGATCATCTCCAGCCCGTGCGAAAAAATTTATGGAATTCATAAAAAGCTGCAAGTTTTCTCAAAAACCCCGAAAATTTAATTTTAAGTAGCGCTTGCAAAACAGACATAAGGCTTTTTCTCCGCAACGTTTTTATGATTCAAACCCAAAAACTTGGTATATGTCATTAAAACATGACCTGAGGCTACATGCTGCGTTTCGGCTTTTAGCGCCCCTAGGTCCAGAGATACGAAAAATTGCTATTTTTGTTTAAACACTAAAAAATTGTCCAAAAAAAATAAAGTTGGTTTTTGTTAGATTCAGGGCGTCATGCCGAGTCGACAGATATCCAATTTTCCCAGTCGGCCTTTTGGCTGCCCCATTTTTAAATTATGTGCTAAAATGCTGTATTTTATGAACGCAAGAAAATTGTTACAAAACTCGGTAGGGCATCAGTACGTACCCTGAAGGACCTGAAAAGTTTCGAAACAGGCCCCTAGTCAAAATTATTTTTCAAATGCTTATAACTCTGGTTGTTTTTTGAGTATTTTCAGGGGAGTCATCTCGTTGGGATCCTGAATCCTTCCCGAGTCCACAGATACCAAATTAGGTTTTGTTTGGGTTTTTGTGTACGTTGTGATTTACGTTTTTAAAAAAAACATTTCCCGATATCTTCGAAACCGCTTGCCCGATCGAGACAAAACCCCGCCAGAATTTTGGAAACATAGGCATAGGCAAAACGCTAATCCCCAAATGCGAAAATATTGATGAAAGGGGGTAGAAAATCCAATCAAAGTAAAGTGTCAGCCCATTTTTATGTTTTTTATTCACATAAATGTATATAACTCCAAAACTAAAAGATATTTTCACCAATATTTTACACCACTTGTATGGGCTCACTTGAGGTCACATAAAAAAAATGGTGGGTTTTGAGCCTTTGGTGGCGCTATAATAGAAGTAACATGCTATTTTTAACGAATGCATTGGTGTAACATTACAAAACTCAGCATGTGCCATCAGCACCATGCCCTGAAGGTACTCAAAACATTTCGAGACAGCACCACCTTTTGGTCAAAAGTTATAACATAATTTCTAAAAATTTTTTGAATAAATCTGCGTTTTTTTTAATGCCCTGGTTTTAAGGTTTGTCATTGTCACCAGACTCTGACCAATCACGTTTTTGTAACTAGCCACCTATTGGTCAAAGTGATAATCCATTAAATCACATTATTTTGTTAATTAGTGTGATTTTTAAGCCATTTTGCCTAAATTAATCTTAAATGTCTTAATTGCTCCTTGCTGCAGTTGGTCTGACACATGTTGCATGTCTTGTCTTTCTTCTTTGCGCTTGGCCCCGGGTTTATTGCTGCTTGCAGCTATATTTATTCTTCCTTTCTTCTTCTTTCTTCTTCCGACTGGGGTCTATGGCAGCCATAGAACCGTTTGCGGGAAAGTTATGGAAATTTGGTACATGATAGAGGACAGTCGAAAAGTCAACAGAGCAATTTTTGGGGTCTCCAACTCAATCCCTCTAGCGCCACCAAACCCGTCCAAAGTTTCACTTTTTATGCTAATAAAATTTGAAAAACCCTAAGGCTATCATCAAAATTCCTTTTTCCCTTGTTTCCTGAGCTAAAGCCGATTCGATTGCACCCTATGACGTCATTTTCCGTCACGAAAATTTTGTCCGCCATTTGTAATTATTTGAAAAAGCTACTTTTTCGAACTCTCCTAGGCCGTTGTTCCGATTTTCTCACCAAAATTGAACCAGATCATCTCAGACCATGCTGACAAAAAGTTATGGATTTTATAAAAACGCTTTCAAGTTGTTCTCGAATACACGCAAATAAAATTTTAAGTAGGCTTGCGAAAACAACATAAGGCTGTATCTCCGCACGCTTTTCGATTCAACCAAACTTGGTCCATGTCATCACAAGCAATGACCTGAGGCTACATGCTCGTTTCGGCGCAGCGCCACCTACTGGTCCAGAGATTTCGAAAAATGCTATTTTTTTCCATAAAATACTGAAATTTGTCCAAAAATATAAAGTTGGTCTCGTTAGATTCAGGAGTCATGCCGAGTCGACTGTATCCAATTTTCCCAGATCGGCCCTTTTTTTGTCGGCCATTTTGAATTATGTGCTAAAATGCTGTATTTTTGAACGCCCTGAACGAATTGTTACGAAATCGTATGGGTCTCAGTACGATTCCCTGAAGGAGCTGAGAATTTCGAAAACAGCGCCACCTAGTGGTAATTTTTTTCAAAAATGCTATAACTTTTGGGTGTGTTGACTATTTCACGAGTCATCTTTTGAGTTCCTGAATCCTTGCCCGATCCAAGATGCCAACCCATGCCTGGTTTTCGTCTTACGTTTTGTTTAGCGTTGCGATTTAGCGCCAAAAAAAATTTGGTATATCTTCGAAACCGCTTGTTTCCCTCGAGACGAAACCACCGCAGAAGTTTGGGAAACATAGGCGATAGGCTTTTCGCAATGCCCAAATGCGAAAATATTGATAGTAAGGGTAGTAAATCCAATCAAAGTCACGTGTCAGTCATTTTTTATGTGTTTTCAATATAATGTTAATCACTTCCAAAAACTAAATGGATATTTTCAACCAAATTTTTCAACAATGGTATGGCTCACTATGAGGTCACATAAAAAAATGGTGGGATTGAGCCTTGGGTGGCGCTTAATAGAAGTAACATGCTATTCTTAACGAATGCATTGGTGAACATTCAAAATCAGCATGTGCCATCAGCACCAAGCCCTGAAGCCCCAAAATTTTTTCCCCGGCCCCCTTTGGCAAAATTTCAAATTTCTAAAAAATTTTTTAAAAAATTGAATTTTTAAGCCATTCTTAATTTTCTTTTTCCCGTTTTTTAGACCCATTGGGCCCAAGTTTTTAAAAAAATTTTAAATTTATTT